>JAOTQE010108989.1:0-13349 GCA_025631205.1 Nesometra sesokonis
TAGTAGTAGTAGTAGTAGTAGTAGTAGTAGTAGTAGTAATAGTAGTAGTAGTAGTAGTAGTAGTAGTAGTAGTAGTAGTAATAGTAATAGTAGTAGTAGTAGTAGTAGTAGTAATAGTAGTAGTAGTAGTAGTAGTAGTAATAGTAGTAGTAGTAGTAGTAGTAGTAGTAGTAGTAGTAGTAGTAGTAATAGTAGTAGTAGTAGTAGTAGTAATAGTAGTAGTAGTAGTAGTTTGATTTTTAAATAGTGCCTTATACAGTAGAATCTCAAGGCGCTGTGGACCAGATGTTACACATTCATGACTTTTTACATCCCTAAGTTTCACATTATATCCAGCTGCCTGCAACGGGCACTACATTCTGCTGTCCAGGGGGATGTATGGACCAGTACACCAGTAACTCTCTCGAAAGATGTACTGGGTTCATTATTAAAGTCAACCACAAAGCTCCTCTCAGTATTCATTTTAAGATGTACTTACATTTCTAGGGAGTACTGGTCCACCAGCATACCATTGGTATAGTGCCTTCCATACTGGGTCAGGTATAATCTCATACTCGCGACCAATAATTGGATTTAGACTTCTTTTTAACCTGCCACCTTCATTAGTTAGAACCGGGACCTAACAATAGGAAAAAGTAAAATACCATGATGTTTTAAATGTAAAGTTTGATTGAATTTAATTAAACAGAGGTACCAAAAACAGAATTCCTAGAGGTTTTCGTGTGGTTGTTCATACACCATTTGTAATGTGTACACTTCATAAAATGTGTGCAAATATCCTTGTTTAAACACATTGCTTAATATAAAAACAGTAGTTTCTGATTTTGTCACAGTTAGGATAAGCCATCTTCAAAAAAACAACCATTGCTAAACTAACATTTCGTTATTATTAACCAATATTTTGATTTTGAAAAAATAGGAAAAAAACATGGTCTTATCTTGAAGATTTTTAAAAACCTGGACAATTTACTAGAGAAACAAAATTCTGGGAGAAAATTTGATAATTCCGAGAGCCTAGGAGATGATGCAAAATTACTGGCGACTCCAGGACAATCCTCAATGTCAAAATGCCTAAAACAATGTATTTTTTTCTACAAGGTGCATTTTCACGAGGCAGAGAAGTAAAAACAAACAAACTGAAATACAATGATATACTTATTAAAGTAATAATGAAACTAAACCATTAATGTATACTATATTCAAAAGATGCTACAAAAATTGTTTACATAAATCTATTCCAAATGACTTGTATTGCATCAAAGCACTGACAAAATAAGCAGTTATAACAGATGATACAAGAAACATTTGATAGGAATATTAAATGTACTGATTTCCATTTGTATAATGATAATAACAATAAAAAGATACCTTTTGGAACAAAACTATATACTGGTATAAATCAACAGTGTACATGAATCATGGTCTTCAATGGAGACAGAAACATTGCACACTGTGGATTTATACCAGTATACAATTTTGTTCCAAAACATATCTTTTTATTGTTATTATTAAATGTACTATTAATTCACAGGTACAATAATCTCTTGTACATGCATAAACTGTCATAAACTAAATGAGTGGACCTTTTGGATAGTCTTGAATGTCACATGGTAATTTAATAATAGGTAAAAATATCTTACCTTTTTAGGATCTTGCACAACTAGAGGTGTGTTATTAATTGGACCTGGCTTCATTGGTACAAGAGGAACACCGGTCTCATAAGCACCTTTCCTAGGAGAATGATTTGCAGAGTTACGTGGCGAGCCTGTCGGCGAGAACCCGGTTAGGCTGCTTCCACTTCGCCGGGGTGAGCTCGTAGGTGACAAACCTGCGAAACTGCTGCCAGTGCGACGTGGTGAGGCCGTTGGTGATAACCCACCTAGGCTGGACCCTAATCGACTGCCATCGGACTTCGATCCTGTTGACCTTCTTTGTAAATTAGGACTTCCTCCAGGCCTAGATGACCATGCTTGGGCACTGCTGTGTATGTTATGGGGTAATGTGCTACTCTTCACCTGTGACGTTGTTGTGGAGTTTGTATTTTTGGGCTGCAGAAAAGAATTTTGAAAATAATTACAAGGAAAAGAGCAGAAAATATGTTGCTAAACGGTAACAAACCATTTATTCATGCCTGGTGGGATCAGGCAATTTAAATTTTGAACCTTGTCAATTTCATCAACATCCAAATGCCATTTAAAGAATGGACACACTGTATCATTTGCATATAAACTAAAGTTAAGTGGCATTGTTGTCATGAGAATAATCTTGGTGCATGGTCACGATTGATCCCAGGACATTGGGACTGGTAGGCAAGCACATTAAGCACATACAATTTATTCTGTATATTAACATCATATTCTATAAAACATGAACATTGGCCGTGTTTCCGCAGGAAAAAATTATCCCGATAAAAATTATCCGATAAAAGTGCTGCAGAAACGGGTGTTTAACGTATTCTGACGTAATAAAATTATCCGATAATTATCCGATAATTGACCTAAATGCGATAATTTTTTACCTTTGACACGGGGTCAACCTTGATCTTGCTTTTGCGAGGATTTCACCACGGGGCAACCAGGGTGCCACGCGAGGAAAAGGGAAATCACCAAAAAATCACCGGAAGTTAGTGGACTCATAATGCATTATGGTATACACTGAGTTTGCGCAGTTGTATTTTTTGAATTGATTTGATTGGATGTTATTTTATCGGATAATCCGAAATTCCTGCGGAAACACGGCCATTGATCCTTTGTTAAAGATCCAATAAAGTTTGACTTTGACCTTAAATATTGTAAAACATACACATTTCAACATGCAATTCGCCCTGGACAACACAAATTTTGGTGTTTAGAAAAGACCCACACCTCAGGTAATGAGGTCATAATGCTCCATATTCACAAAAACACATGCTCGATAGTGTGGTGATCGCAATATCATATTTGTGAACTGGTATTTGGAAATTACCACTGGAAATTATGTAAACTTTGCTAAAATATCTGGCAGTTAGTGTTGCGTAAAGGGGTGGCAGTTAAAGTATTAAAACAACTTCCCTTTGAAAAAAAATAACATCCTCCAAGGATCTACCATGTTAAAATTACTTGGAAGATCTACCTAGCACCAAAGGTAGTATATTTGTTGATGTTACTGATACATTAAGGTAATTAAGTATTGATTGTTTGTTATGATGTCACTTCTAATTAGACCAAATGTCTATTAATGGTTGTATTTTCCTATGTACTTTTAGGGCATTGCTGACCATATCCTTGGTAGTATTTCATGAGAGGGATATTAATTGAGAGATTTATGGGTTTTGCTAATAATTGAATAATAACCTGTTTATGTGGTAGTTAGGTAACAAGGCTGGTGTATGGTATATCTAACTTGTCACTACCATTATCTACCATGTTAACAGGGTTATTTTTTCCAAAAGGTTAGGATGGGTGGAAAGGGTATTTTTAAGCTATTCTGGGGCTTCTCCTTATTTTGTATTGAGACGTAATACATCTGGTAGC
The DNA here is from genome assembly GCA_025631205.1 of Nesometra sesokonis. Taxonomy (NCBI): domain Eukaryota; kingdom Metazoa; phylum Echinodermata; class Crinoidea; order Comatulida; family Antedonidae; genus Nesometra; species Nesometra sesokonis. The sequence continues at coordinate 3,513 of JAOTQE010108989.1, forward strand.
CAGTAATGTCAAGTTGGCATTTAAATTTGAGGCTAGGCATGGCAAAACCACTAAATTATGGCACGGGAAGTTATTGAGAGATAAGCAAATGAAGAACAGGAAATATAAATAAATAAAAAGGAAATTGTTGTATATTTTGTCCAATAACTTCGATTATAGATGTCAAATTCTGATAATTGACCGCTCATTTTAAAGCTTAAGAAAGGTGTAATGTGGTTTTAACAATAAAAAAATTTTAAGCTTTCCCACAACTTGGTGGTTCTGCCATGACATACTTCATTTGCACTACTTTTAATCATATCATATTTTAAGAGTATTGCACTTGTCAATTGTATTTAAGGCCCCTGGGTACCTGGGGATGGCCGGGACTTGCACCGAGTTGCATTATTTCAATGTTGCAACACCCGGCTAAGTCCTGGACAGGCTGGGCAACAATAATGTGGGAATGCCCGGCGAAGTCCCTGACCAGTCGGGCAATTCTTGCTTGGCAGTCCCCGGCCAAGTCCCCGGCTATGTGTGTGTTAAATCCCAATGAACAAAATAAATGCCCGACCTACCCGGGCACAATTAGGTAATCCCCGGTACATGCCCGGCCCACTCGGGCATATTTATTGTGATTATCCCCCGACAACTCCCGGTAAACACCCGGCCTACCTGGGCGAAAAAATTGCAAAAATCCCTGGCCAATTTTGATGCAAGTCACGGCCGTCTCCAGGTACCCAGGGACCAGGAATACAATTGACAAGTGGAACACATCACCACATTCAAACCTCATCATAATGTTTGCGAAATTGTGTTCTAAAACCATGTACATAAATTGAAAAACTTTATCAAGTTTAGTCATCCAAATCAACATTACAAATTAAAGTGTTTTTAATATAAAAATAATGTGAAATAACAGATACATTAACTGAAGAAATAAAGTGAGTTTAACCCTTTCAATGCCTTCCCCCAGTACTACCGGGGGTAATAAAATGTTGCTAAACGGCCTTCCCCAGGTACTACCGTTGTACAGTATGATAAATCGTTATTTTAATGTACTTGGCTATTGCTAAACATGGCCTCTTTAGTTTTTATATTATCCTTGACACAAATTTCCAATTTAAAAAAAAATGCATTCCCAGAATCTATAGTTTTTATGTCAAATTCATGTTTTTTCATGATTTTTACCAACAAACGTTTATTTTTGTCTACTTTGTTATAAAATGATGAAAATCATTCAAACTTGATACCTCTATTCATAATGTGTCTTCATTATGATCCAGTGTAAAAAAAAATGTACGTAATAAACATTTCTTGGAGAAAAAGTATTTTTTTCACAGATTTGATGAAAAATTGAATCAAAATAGATGACCTGACATCATGTGATGTCATCATTATGCAAATTTATAACTTTTCCCCCTCCCACAATAGGCCAACATCTTGCCCACCCTAACACAAAATTAATTTTGAAGTAATATCGTTTAGTATTTTTGTTTACATTTATTTAAAAATCACCTATTTTCCATACAAAATGTCCAGCACACATGTAGGAATAACACCCGACAGTGAAAGGGTTAAGTTGACATTTTAAACTGCATTTTCCATAATCACTATGTATAATCATGTGTAAATTAAAATGTATTCACACAGACACCAAAGTAATTCACATCACGCCAATCATTGAATCCATCTATTATACAGCAAAATTCATATACACAACTATCAAACATCATTATTTGAAGCTTTCTTATTAAATGCATTGCTGCATTTGTATGATTAAAAATAAACAAATTTTATGTACTTTTTAATCTCCATCCCTTTTTTAACAATGTGTAAACAAAAACTCCCAAGTTAGGACATATGCCTGTCATTACCGAATCCATCTATTACACTATTCATATCTCAAAAACACAAAACACATATGTGTATGGGTAATATGCAATACAATAAATATAATTCAGTAGTTACGCTTTATTATTGAGTAAAGTGTTGATAACAAGTTTAAAATTTCCCTAGAGAAATAAAATTATGATTTATGATTTTCAACTGACAACTAAAAATAATGATTATTACAGGATTGGCTAAAATTATCAGGAATTACTGATCATCTGATTAAATATAAAATAAACATAATGGGTTTTTTGTAGATGCTGGGTGTTAAAATATTTGTCAGTTTTTTTTGTTTAAGAAATTCATAATATACTGTAAGGATTACAAATATGTGGCATTTTTTTCAAATTTTATTTGATTTAAAATATATAAAGTTCATACATTCAAATTTTATACCACCTTAACAATTTTCAGATATATGATCACAAATGTTTAAAAAATTCAATTTAAAATCACCTTGCTTAGTCAATGTATACTGATAAACAATTTTCAAATGCATTTTTCTCAAAACTTAAGTTACATTTTAAATGTTCGAAGGAAACATCGCATGAAATCATTTTTTTTTTTGCATTTTAAAGGTAATAATGTGTAGTCTTATAATCCATAAAAAACTATTTTCAATTTTCCGACTTATGTCTCATTTGGCTTGGCTCTGCCACATATATATTTTACTTTATATCAGGAGTGCACAGTGATTGTTTTATAAATAATACCTCCATGTATAGATGATGCTCTTTCCACATATGTAGGTATTATAATACTAATGTAGATCATACCATATCTATTGCAAGAAGGTATAATGCATACTCCAAGCAATGAGATACATGCCATCGTGACAGGATTCAATATTTATCATCAGGAATGAAAGTTTGTCCATAAAATAAAAGCTTTTAAGCATCAATTCCAAAAGTGTTAACCAATCAGAATTATTATTAAGTATTAACCAATCATAACTAAACTAAAATGTGTAAAATGAGAATTATTATTAAATATTAACCAATCATAACTAACCTAAAAGGTGCGAAAACAGTGACATGACTAGAATCTAGTGGTGCTTAAAAGTTGGAATTTTATGGACAAACTTTCATTCCTGATGATAACATAATTTATGTCGAAATATTGAATCCTGTCATAATGGCGTATATCTCATTGCTTGGAGTGTGCTTTACACTTTCTAACTTGAAGTTGATTAGTGGACCCTTCGGATTACCCTGTCTCACAGGCCTTACTTTTATTGCTTGATTGCTTTTAAGGCGCTATTGACGTCCCATACTCACTTATTTTAGTTTAGCCATAAGGCCTATAAAAACGATCCAAGCGTGACCCATTTGCAAGAAAGGAATGACGTTGTTCTTCCATATTTGGCATGTGGGCGGTTCGAAATAATGTTTACAGTATAATCGGCCAACCAAAATGCTTCCTTTCCGAGTTAACGATCTAAAAGCCTAAGCATCCTTTGAAAGACTACCAAACAATAAATTATACCTGAAAAGTATTGTCACAAATGTAATTTTGTCCTATTTTACTAAAAAAAAACATTCTTATTTCTTGTGCAGTTGCAATCGTCCATCACGTCACCTAGGCCTAGGGAATTTTTCTTTTCTCCATGGGTAGACCCAATGCTGAAGGCCTTCGCAAATGCCAAACTTTGAGAATGAGTGATGCAATGGTATCACCTGAAATTCAATCAAGCATGACGAATTACACCCGTATTTCGGGTGCGAATCGTCAAGCTTAAGTCATTTTAACAGGCCTTACGGCTAAACTAAAATAAGTTAGTATGGGACGTCAATAGCGCCTTAAATGGAATCAAGCAATAAAAGTAAATAAACCGGACCGTAAGGCATGTGAGACAGGCTACTTTCGGACATCTATTGCAATTCTGTATTAATAGTACTACATGGATCGTGCATGGATTATCAAAATGGTTGGATTTCAATCATTCGATTTACAGAGAATAACTTGATGTATTGATTGATGAATTTCACATTCACATAATAGTAAAAAATCCATTTGAATAAATAGCTACAGATTTACAAAGCTCAATTAATATCAGTATTGCTTTAACTGCAGTAGTTGGGCTGTCCCTAAATGTATCATGAAAAGCCTGATGATGTCACAGAAATCATCTGAGAGCTATCCTAAAATATCAGTGGCTAAAATATCAAATTTCAAATGAAGCATTATGTAGATTTTGAGAAACTTTGCCAGTTTTTACGAGATAAGGATGCTCGATGGAGGATGTTTGTACATGCTTGTAATGATATTCCTGCACCCTTGTTATGATGTAGAAGTCAACAGTTAATACAAAAAACTCAACCTTTTTCCAGGTTACTAATTTGTATTTTCTGTTATGTGTATTTACTCTTTAAATATTTAATGTTATTTTTCCTGAATTATTTTAATTGAATGTGTACTTAATTTGTGTAATAATATTTTTTTCTTTCGTGCAATTTGTGCTTTTATTAATTATATAATAATACTGTAAATATCATTGTAAATATTTTTTTTTCCAATTTTTGTACAGCGTTTTGGTCTCTGAAAAAAGTGCTTAATTAATCCAAATGATGATGGTGATGGTAATGATGATGATGATATAATAATTCTTTTGTTCCACAATTTAGAATTTTGACTATGTCCCTTCTCAATGATCGACAGTCATCTCATTCTTCAGGTTAGCCACTCTTACTCACACACTCTGTCAATAAAAGCTTTTTTTCGTTTTGACTACACAGCCTGCCTACTACAAACTATTGGAACTTGACGGAAATGCCAAGATGCCATTCACGTACTCTACCAAATACGGTTTTTGTTTTTAGAGGATACACAAAAATTACAAATGTAAACATTGAACATGGCCAACATCCATACGACATCTGATAATCTTTCTTTATGCTACTCACTGGACCGACAAATTAGAATGCAAGATGCTGTCTGAAATTAAGAGATTGAAAAATGCAGACCTTGAATGGTGGAAGTATGGCAAGCTTAAGCTGGGAACATAAAATAACGATGAATGTAATGCTTCCCTTTGAAAAAAATAACACCCTCCAACTAGGTGGATCTACCATGTTAAATTACTTGGAAGATCTAAATAGCAGCAAAGATAACTACCAAGTAACTATGTAGTATATTTGTTGATATTATTGATACCTTAAAGTCATTAAGTATTGATTGTTTGTTATGATGACAGTTCTAATTAGACCAAATGTCTATTAATGGTTGTATTTTTCTATGTACTTTTAGGGCATTGCTGACCATATCTTTGGTAGTTTCAAATGAGAGGGAAGTGGACTTTGTGTTCATTGAGAGATTTATGAGTTTTGATAATAATTAAATAATAATATGTTTATGTGGTATATAGGTAACAAGGCTGGTGTATGGTATATCTAACTTGCCACTACCGTTATCTACCATGTTAACAGGGTTATTTTTTCAAAGGGTTAGGCCTACACATAGGGAATGCTGTTGGTATTTACGCCTAGGCTTATCTCTAGCTAGCCTATGCCTCGTTTAGCGGTGGCGCACTGGATTCGGCTAAATTCCTCATTACTATAAGTCTATAAATAGGCCTAAGCCCACCTCCCTTTGAAAAAAATAAATTACTAGGGATATCTACCTAGAAACACGGATAACTACCTAGTAAGGTAGTATATAATTACCCTGCCTGTTGATGTTATTAATGCCTTAAGGTTTATTCTAAACAAAGTGTATTTTCCTATGTATACTTGTAGAGCATTGCTGACCATCCTTGGTAGCATCCCTTGATATGGTAGTTCTTATATGGTTAACCCTGTTAACTATCTTTATCCACCTTGTCACTACCATTATCTACCATGTTAACAGAGTTATTTTTTTTTCAAAGGGCTATGTCTTCATAAAGCATTACCTTACTTGTTTTAAGAACGTGAATAGTCATCAGAAGCTAGCACACAGTAGTTTTGCCAAACAATCCAGTGATCTGATGTGTTTATAGTGGGATGGTCCGCACTTTGCAAAATTTGGAAATTAAGGTAAATTCGGAAATCACAACGCCGATTTAGTCAGTAAATTGTGTGGGCATGCACAGATGACCTATCACACTTCATTAGTTCATAGTAGACTCGACACAAAGTCAAAATGAAAACAGTTCAATTTAAATATTAAGTTTTCTGCTCTCCCTTCCGACAATCTAATTTTATATAGGCAAAATTTGTTTTCATACCTTTTCGTATATCTTTGTATGTAATTGCTGTTTATTTTTTAAATTTATTTGATTTAATTTATTAGGTGTTGCTGAACACCAAGGATAGCCCAAAGAAGTCCAAAGTAGACTTATTTCCAGTGGGGTTCATCTGGTGGTGATTGGGCAGTACACCGGGAAACAATCCCCTACTTTTTTTCAAAGAGTGCACTGCATTCTTTAATATGCACATGAGCCATGTTGTACACGGCACCAATGGCTTAACATCCCATCAAAAAGACAAGGAGAGTAGCGTGATGTTCAATCGGACAATGGACCAGTCAGTCATGGTTCAGTGCACAACACAGTGATTTCCAATGGCTAAACCAACTGAGCTAAATATAAAACTCTCCCGTTATTATTCTGATGTGTTTATTTTCCCTCAGTGGCATTCGTAGCTAATAACATTGAATTAAATTACTACTTACATTATAATAAACATATTTATGCCACATCCTCCACCAGTCCATTGCTATAAGGTACCAGGTTGTGCCCATTTGTAGACCACGCCTTTTTTCTCTATCAATCCAGCCAAGAACAACTTGCTTCTCTTCTTCTCGTGAGGCAGGCCGTAGCCCAAGTACTATGTGACATACCTGGAAATATAGGTTTATTTTATTTTATATTTTTAGTATTTGCATGAAAAGTTTCACTAACAAACATGGCCTAAAGACTCCATACAATGTTAGTTTCTAAATCTGGACAATAGTCGACATAGCAATGTTGCATTCTAAATGTAATTAAATATGACCACTTTTAGAAAACCTTTCAATACACGCTGGGGTATCTGAGCATGGCTGACAGTGATAACGACCATGTTGATGGGGATGATGATGAAGAGTATTTTTTTTATTTTGCAAAAAATAAACAGTACAGTACATTTTGCAGAGAAGTACAATTTGAGAAATTAAGAAAACAATTCTGTCTGTTATGTACTTTAAAAAAAATATAAACATAAAAGAAAGAACAATATAATAAATACAGTAAATGAGGCACATCACAGCAAAACCATCAAGTTGTAGGAAATAACGAAAATTGAGTTATTAATACAACCATATTCCACTTTCCACAAGCTCCAAGATGAGGGGGCCAATCATCAAAATCGGACATTCCATTGAATGAGTATAGAATTATCATTACAACTATGTATAATTCTACTATATTACAGAATGTCCTAAAAATTTGAATGCTATTGGATTTTAATTTTAAGGTCATAACATAGTTCTGTGTCCTGGTCATTGCAAATTAAAAGTCTTATTGATTACATACCTCAAATAATAAATTACAGAAATCATCAGGTAGACTGCTCTTCACTGTCCACATCTGGTATTCCTCTGGTGTGATGCAGTAATCTTCATCAGCATCGTGGGCTGCTAAGATGTCTGCAGCTATCTCAAGAGGGTTTAACCTCTCAATTTTTTCATAATCCTTTGGGTGAAAAAAAGAATATTTTTAATTAAGTTTACTTGATGGATTGCATGTAAATGGTCAGATTCATGGTTATGGTTTAAGTGGAACATCTAGTAATCTGCATATAACGTCCATTGTTCAGACACAAGGCTTTAGGGGCTTGCAGAAAGCTCAAATTACGCACCAGACTAGTAAGACACAAATAATTGTATGCTGCGTATGCTAGGCTTCGATAGTCAACTATCCCAAATTTTACCCCTCAACAAAACAAAATAACATCTGAAAATCAAGAATGTAATCATAGGTAAACTTGACATGCTCTAAATTGAACTGTCTGGAAAACAAAATAAAAAAATACATGGTCAAAAGTGGGTTGATTTTTTTTAGATTTTACTGTATTATATTGACAAAAAAAAAATCACTGAATTTGCGATGTGATTAAAGAAAATCTGAAATGATTTTCGGCTTTTAAGATAATGTTTTAAGCATATTATGGTTAATAATGTTATGTAAATATAAATAAATCAATCTTCTGAAGATATAAATTCATTTATATTATACTTTCAAATCTGTTTTTGAATAGCGCTTCAAATACAAAAAATGCATCCCATAAGGTCAAACTATGTGTGTTATGACATCATATAATACCGCTACATCGCAAATGCGTAACTCTCATTGTGGAAAAAGCCTATTAGTAACTATGCACGGCCTTTTGTATATTTAAACCTAAATAATATTACTGTATTATTGGCGTGGAAGCAGTTGGCTCAGCAGTGGCGTTGCGGGCTTCCAATCACGAGGTCGGTGGTTCGAGGCTCACTCTCACCTTTTTTGTTTTTGTTCCTAGGCAAGACATTTTATCCACATTGCCTCTCTCAACCTAGGAGCATAAGTGGGTACCTGGGAGGTACAAATGCCATATTCGCCGATTATAGTTGCAACATTATGGAATGGATTGTATTCCATAGGTGTTTGTCCCAATGACTGGGGGTAATAATTGTGAAGCACTTAGAGGCCTTGGCAATAAGCGCTATATAAATGTCACATATTATTAAGACTAATATTGATGATATTTTATAATGAGATAAACTATTTTAACATGCATGTCATATGGTTCCTAAATAGGCAGTACAAGTTTACAATTACTTCCGATGAGCATTCTAAACAGAAATGTATTGAATGTCTTAGAATTTTAAGAAAACAAAATACAATTACTAAATCACAAAGATGATTTGCTATTAATTATTATAAAAAACATTTTGAAAGACTGGTTTCTATATTACAATATTAAACATTTATATTATGATTATAATATCATATGATGTTGCTATTGAGTATGCACAATACTTTGATAATATACTCATTATATTCTCGTTAATGTAGCAATAATAGACAGCCTTGTTGAGATATTGTATGCTACACTATGGAATCTCCATGGTTGCACAGTATGTTCATAACATGTAACATACATGCATGTCTTCTCCGATAAGGACTATAAACCATAGGCCCAGTGTACAATAGCTCGTATGCACTTAAAAGAACCCAGTGCATCTTTCGAGATGAGTCGGGGGTTACTCCGGTGTACTGGTACACACATTCCCTGCCATGGACAGCAGAATGTAGCACCTGTTTCTGGCAAGGGTCACATACCCTGAGGGGAGGAGCATGTCATTGAATGCGTGAACATCATGTCCACAGCGCAGGTAGCAAGTTACGGTAGTGACTTTAACAGGCACGTTATAGAAGTCAAAATTATTATTATTATTATTATTTTAACAGCTAGATGGTGAACTTCCACATAATACATAGCCCCAAAGTGCAGTTACATGTAAGCGCCTACTATTCCAGAATCCAACCAAGCAAATCGTGTTACGTTCTAAACGCTGTTGCTACATCAAAATTGCACCCCCAATCTTTCACAGAAAATATCAATAAATAAAAGTAAATTTAATCCCAATATAAAGAAGACAACGATAACATAGAATATGTGATGTAAATAATTTGTATGACAAAAGAATGTTAAAATACAAATGTATTACAGTTATTATTATTTAACTAACATGTTTGTGATAAAGGCTGACAAAATAAAAATAGATTTTGGGTCTGTCGGTCTTGGAGAAAATAACTGTTTTTTTCTGTTTAGACATTACATTGGAGAAGCTCTAAATTTTTTTTCATAATTTTGTAAACTGGCACAGGTTGTGAAGTACTTGTACGGATTTTGATCAATTTCACGTAATAACAATGGCGGCACTACGGGTAGGGGGGCCTAGAGAGCTACACCCCCCTCTGTCAGGGAACCTTTCCCCCCCCCCCCCCCCCCCCCCCCCCCC
>JAOTQE010109000.1:0-25328 GCA_025631205.1 Nesometra sesokonis
ATAATTTATGTCGAAATATTGAATCTTGTCACGATGGCGTTTATCTCATTGCTTGGAGTATGCATTATACTTTCTTATGTAAAACAAAAACTTCTAAATAGTGTACATAAATTCATTAGCTTAATTATGTATGTTTTTATTAGACTTAAAAAAAGAAAATTTGCCCTTTTCTGTCGCGCTTTTTGAAATTACCCACTTGATAGTTTTTTTTTGATTAACAAACAAATTATTAATTTAACAAGATAAGCTTATATTAATATCTCCAAATCAAAAAAATCAAGCTAGGCTAGGCCCCTACTAGCCAGGCTGACTTAACAGTTTTTTTTCTAACATCTCGCCGAACTCATCCACCTTCTTTTGGCGCAAATGTTTGTTGCTATAATTACTCGTATTATACAGACATGGCTCATCCTGCCACATATTAATTAAAACTTCTTCTGAACCTTCACTCCCTCTTCTTGACTCTAAATCATTTCGCTGGCTTTTCTTTTCGTACCACAAATTTGCTTCACTGCTTCCGCCGGTAGCCGGTGATTGGTCAATTACCAACCGACTACTCGTTTCATTGGGACCCGTCGTGAAAATATTAAACATGTTTAATATTATCTCGATGGTCTGACTTCGTTGCAGGCGCTGTCTGAGTTGGGCTTTAAGGTCATTAAGTGATTGTTGAGATGTCAGTTTTAATTAGTCGGAAGCTTTATTAATAACTTATTTTTCTAGGTATATTTTCTGTTGCTGACACCATATCATTGGTAGTCTCCCTTGAGAGGGGAGATGACCTTGTGCTAATTGAGAAATGTATGGCTTTGGGTCGTAATATTATAATAATGTTAATGTTATATGTGAATGGTAGTTTTTATAGGGTTAACCCTGTTGACTACCTAATCTACCTTTTCACTACCATTATCTACCATGTTAACCCTAGTTGGAGGGTGTTATTTTTTTCAAAGGGTTCCTTAATTGTGATGATAACAGATCTATAAATTCTACAGATCCCATAAGACTAATTGTAACTGCACTTTGAAAAAATAAAACCTTCTGACTAAGTAGATCTACCATGTTAAATTACTAGGGAGATCTACCTAGTAAGGTAGTATATAATTACCCTGTCTCTTGATGTTATTAATGCCTTAAGGGTTTATTATAAACAATGGCTGTATTTTCCTGTGTATACTTGTAGAGCATTCCTGAACATATCCTTGGTAGTATCCCTTGATATAGTAGTTTTTATAGAGTTAGCACGGTCTACCTTGTCACTACCATTATCTACCATGTTAACAGAGTTATTTTTTTAAATGGTGGTGCAAAAATAATTGTGGCTAGATTTTCTGCTGTCCGCCAGTTTAAAGTGACACCACGGATAATGAATTATATTTTTTTCTATTTATAGTTCATTTAAGCTGTTTCTTGAGTTGGAGCCACAGTTGCGTGACATCATCCTGATGTTCCACGAATCAAAGTATGCGTCTTGTCTCAAGCTGTTGGCATCAATCAAAGACAACCTCCTATTGGATATGTACCTGGCACCTCATTTAAATACACTATACTCACAAATAAGGAATCGTGCACTGATACAGGTAAAGAAGTAATCAACATGGTACATACACGTCCTTGTAATCCTTGAAAGTCCTGGAAAAATGGATTGGCAATTTCCAGTACTGGAATGCCCTAAAAATGATAAATTGTCCTGGAATGTCCTTGAACTTTACATATTTTGATAATAATTGAAAATATCAGTTAATAATTTAAATCTACATGGTCATTGTTTGCATGTGATAAAATTTACAATTTATTCTGATTTTGACCTGGAATGTCTTTGAAATGTCCTTGGATAGATTGAAATCAAGTATATGAACCCTGAATCTAGATCAGACCACTTGCATACAGTATTGTTAGTAAAAATGCAACATTTTTAAGTTACCAGGCCATCTTTTGGATGGGATATTAAGTTGTTGGTCCCTTGTGCATAGGCCCATGTGCATGCTAAAGAATCCAGTACACACCATAGGTGTCATTTTGAGAATCAATAGAAAGTGGATATTATTTGTAGGCAAAGTGATTCAGATCATGCATGGTTGAGTTGAGGGGGGGGGGAGGAGTTGGGGGCGAAATGTGATGTGTCCCATTTCTTTACTTAAAACATAAACCAATAAGGATTTAAGTTGTTAAATTATTTATATTCTTAAGAAGATCCACACTGGATTTCCTGTAGAAATCTAAATTCCGGTTGAAAATTTGATAATTCCGGGAACCCGGGAGATTATCCAAAATTCCTGGAGACTCCAGGACAATCCTGGAGACTTGGGAGCTCTGGGGATTGACTGTCAACTACAATTTTTTATAGGGTAAACTGTCTTAAATGTGGAAAATGTAAGCATATTAATTTTACAGATCCTAAGATGGGTTTTGTTCAGGCTGCTGGTTTAAAAAGACAACATTGACACTCACTCCAATATTACTGCCCAGTACAAAACTTCAAAGACCAAAGATGTTTATAAAATGCTTCATGTTTGTTTTTATTTCATTCTTTAGAAAAGAGTAGGGGATTGTCTCCCTAATTCCTGCCAAAATACAGACCTGCAAAGACCAAATGTTTTTGTGAATTGAGGCTTGTTTTTTAATTTTACATTTAATTTAATATTTAGAATTACTGTAGATTAAATTTGAGGAAAGGCACGGAAAAACCACAAGGCTGTCGCACAGGAAGTTATTGAGAATTAAGAAAATAAACAGCAGGAAATATAAACAAATACACAGAAATTTGTCTATATTTTGTCAAATAACTTCAGATATTGATGTCCGATTTTGATAATTGACCCCATATTTTAAAGGTTGCGTAAAGTTTAATATGATTTTAACAATAACTCAATTTTGAATTTTCCTACAACTTGATGGTTTTTCCGGGTCATGCCTCCTTTCATTTATCTTATAAATCCTGTTTCATCTTGGTTTATTTATCATGTAGTATTTCAGTCCATACGTGTCAGCAGACATGCATAAGATGGCCACAGCATTCAATTCAACTGTCAGTGATCTAGAGGATGAATTAATGCAGTTGATACTTGATGGTCTTATTAATGCACGTATCGACTCGCATAATAAGGTAAATACAGTACAGCCTACCCTTTGAAAAAAATAACACCCTAAAACAAGGTGGATCTACCAAGTTAATTTACTTGGGAGATCTATCTAGAACCACAGAGAACTACCTAGTAAAAATGTAGTATATTTGTTGATGCTCTGTTGATACCTTAAGCTCAATAAGTAATTTATTGTCATGGTGTCATTCTAATTAGTCTAAGGTCTATCATTTGCTATATTTTCGTATCGTATGGCATTGTTGACCATATCCTCGGTAGGCTCCCTTGGGAGGTTAATTGAGAGATTTATGGGTCTTGGTTATAATGGCATATTATAGATTGGTAGCAAGGTTGGTGTATGGTAGTTATTACAGGATTAACCTTGCTAACTACCTATATCTACCTTGTCGCCACCATTATCTACCATGTCAACAGTGTTATTTTTTCAAAGGGTATGTTTTCAGATTTTTTGTAACCTGGATTTTACATATGCTTCACAAGAACAATATCGATATTTGGATTTATTAATACGGCACATAGCATTTTTCTGAAGGTTTTTTTTTTAAACTTACCATTTTGTAGATATTGTATGCAAGGGATGTAGATCAGCGCAGTTCAACTTTTGAAAAGTCACTGATTATGGGCAAAGCATTCCAACGAAGAACAAAGGTATTTAAACATTTTCAGTTGATACAGGCTATGCTAGAAAATATTCATATAAAGGCCTGCTCACATCAACACGTTAAAGCAATGCGACAGTCAATGACGAAACGCGACGATAACGCGACACAACAAGAGCGCTCGCATTGCTCCACAGTGCGCGCAATGACAATGCATTTTTAGCCTAGGTCTATCTTTGTTTTTTCGTAGTCGTAGTCTGGATTAGGCCTATGCCTATTTTGGGGTTTAAAATACATTTTAAAATTTGATTTAGTTCTCAACGTTGATTGTTTTACCCTATTTTTGTAATCTTGATGGACACTGCTGTCACAATTATTTTAGCAGGCCTAGCCTATCCCAGAGGTATGTCCCCACGGGACTTCACGGCCCAACTCTCCACAATGCCAACGCTTTCCAGTGTGCAATCCTGGCCTAGGCTTCATTTTAATCAAGATTTCCACGAAAGTTGAAAAATTTTCAACTGCGAAAAAGTTGTGTCGCCAGTCGTTTTGTCACGCGACAATATATCGCTTCAATGGGAGCACCTCTTTTATTTCTCACTTTCAATGTTTTGTCGTATCGCTTATCGCCTGTCCTGTTTCTTTGTCGCGTTGATGTGAGTGAACCTTAAACTAAAATTAAACAACACAAGTGCCACTCTGTTGTGAGATGTTTCTGGATGGTCATTTGCTCATCAGAGGTAAATCTTGTAGTTTCATCAGTGTTTTAGCCATCAACCTCACCAACCTTGGTGTTATCGAGCTTTTGAGATCAATTGATTTATTACGCAAAATATTCAGAGTGTGGATCGCTCATGGGGTTATTTTCAGCTGCCTATGGTCGGTATTAGGTAGTTACAAATGTGAATAAACCAATGCCCTTTGAAAAAAATAACACCCACTGACTAGTTAGATCTACCATGTTAAATTAATAGGGAGATCTACCTAGCAATACAGAGAACTACCTAGTAAAGTAGAATATAATTACCCTGTCTGTTGATGTTGTTAATGCCTTAAGGGTTTATTATAACAGCTGTATTTTCCTATGTATACTTGTAGAGCATTGCTGACCATATCCTTGATAGTATCCCTTGATATGTAGTTTTTATAGGGTTAAACCTGTTACTACCTTTATCTACCTTGTCACTACCATTATCTACCATGTTAACAGAGTTATTTTTTTCAATGGGTGACTCCAGTCAGGTGGCCAGCCAGTCATTTGAATGACCCATACCTGATTTCTACTCAAAATTGTTCAAACTCTGTTGAAATGTTGATGGACTTTAAAAATACATTCTGATCAATTGGTAATGTTAATTGCAAGCCAAAAATATGAGTACATGTAACATTTTGTGATAACAGAAATACTGCAATACTCATCATAATATGATGCATAGGTTTTGTTCTACAATATTTTATTCTGAAAGTTAGATTACATTATTGGAGCTAGTCAATTATTTGCATATTGCTCTGATTTATTGGTAATAAATTTGCAATTCAACTAGTTTAAACCATTTGCAACCAGTTTCAACCAGTTTTAATTCTTGATGAATCTTATCATTTGCATCAGAGGTGCTTTTCCATGTAGTGATGCTAATTTCTAAAAAACATTTCCTAACACATTTTCTGTATTGTTGTTTTCTAGGCATTAATTATGCGGTCTGCAATGCTGAAAAACCAAGTCCATGTCAAGGTATTTTATAATGATTTATTAACTTTAATGATATATTAAATATCCAATCACCTTCCAGTTAAATTCGGATCATTTTATGAGTTATTAGTACACCAGTTACTCTTTTGCAGTTCCTTTGTTTGTATTTCTTCAATGCATTACCGTATTACAATTTTTTCTGAAGAAGAAAACTATAACAGGGTTCCCAAGTCTCCATGGTTAACCTGGAATCTCCAGGAATTTTGCATCTTCTCCCATGCTCCAGGAAATAGCCAATTTTCTCAAGAAAATTTCCTGAATATCTATAGGATTTTTGATAAATTAGCTATATATACAAAAAAAAAAATGTAGTATTTTTCATTTATTTGTATACCAAATGGTATTTTGACCTTTCATTTGTCAATAATTGTGCCAAATATTATAGTAAACACCGTTTAATTTGTAATTATCAAAGCATTGATTATAGGCTAGGTCTAGATGATGTATTTAAACATTTCCCTGATTCTTAAAGCTAGTAGGTTGTGGACCATATCTGTGCTTATGTTACCCAGGCTATTCTATCCACAATAAATGCCGTTGTTGCTTTCGACACTCACACAAAAATAGTCTCATCATTGGAGATTTAGACTGTTCACAAAAGCAAAGCAAACACAGATAACTCCATGTACAGATTCATCCACAGTATATATTTTAGAATCCACCCAAAAAATATTATGTCATTATTTCTTATTTAATTTTTGAAAGTAATGATATAAATATGGTAGTTCAGTATTTTATTTATAAATTTGAATACAATATAATCAAATTTAAAATGTTTTGATTAGGAAGGAATGGACCTTTAAATTAATTTAATTCACTGTGAATATGTGACCTACCATTCTCCACCCCAACAACCCAGTAAATGTAATCTTTCTGCTTCTTTTGTTGTGTGCAGTTTTCCGATATTGCAGGCAATGGAGGTGAGATGTCGCATGTTCCTTCCTTGCTCTGTATCCCTTGTATTTGCAAGAAATGCTACTTGCTTGAAACTTTTTTGTTGTCGCATTTCCAAACAATTTATTTTTATCTAAATACAGTACCTTATTTGTTGCACCAATAAATGTCAATGTTATCTCATTACTAATTATTCATAATTTGCAATTTCCTTTTATGTTCCCATTAAGAACTTAAAAACATAATTTAAAAAAAAAAGTTTTGTACTGTGATATAAAAACCTACATTGGATATCGCTTAATCAATTACTTTCTTGAATATAATGTCACCACAAAATGAGTTGCATCATGGGTGAGGTCAAATTGAGATAATCACCAATATAGGTCTGAAGTCACATTTTTGAGAAAATTAGGTCTGGTTTAATAAATTGTCAGTACTATTGGTACTTATATAATATACTTTTTAGGTAAGATTTCAAGCAATTTATATTCTTTTAATTGTTTATTTTTTGATTGCTTTATTTGTGATTTCCTCAAACCGTGTTTCCATACATGGAAAGTTCAAATGTTTATATTTTTAGATCTAGTTATCCAATGAATATCATTTAAAGTGTAGATTACAGCTTATATTGTTATCCATTAGAAGGTAACTCAATTAAATTGGATTTTCCTATTATGAGACTCATTGTGGTGAGACCTCACATATATCCTTAAATAGGCAGCGATCTTAAATAGGTACCACAAAAACATGATTTTTTCATCAAGTGCAGCTTTAAAAAAAACTGCAGTATTTAATTTTAAAGGTACATTTGTACCTATACAGATTTGTTGATTGACTAATCAACGAAAACCAACTACTGTCAAGTTTCCAAATTCAACCCTTGAGAAAACAAGCCTAAATTGAACTTTTTTTGAAGATCCCATCGTCATGAAATCAATGCAAACTGGTGAACTTATTTTCTCCAATTGGAACTGTCCAGAAAACCAAACAAAATAGATCAAGGTCGATTTTATAAAAACTGACTCTACATTCTTTTTTTTGTCTGTGTGCTATTTCCATTGCTACGTTCACCTCCTTTTTTAAGTAGCTTTAACAATGCTTTACATTGTAAACTTTAAATGGTTCTGTGTTGTTTTATTGTCATATTTTCTAAAGCGCCTTTCCATTCACACCAACCTGCAATACAGTATTAACACTAAATTTCCCTGAATGCTGGCCTTACATTTGAAAAGTAAATGTGCCAAAACGCAGGCTTCAACTACGCCTCAGAAAATATAAATAATTGGCATTAATGCAGTTTAGGAGGCTTATTACCATCTTATGTACTGAGGCATAAAAATACATAAGGTAACAGTACAAAACATTTAGTGAATGCGCAAACTTTTATTTTCAACTAGAAATATTACTCAAGTCATAAAAATCGCTATCCCCTAGCTGCTTGCAATTCAGATGGCTTCACCTTAAATGGTCCCTAAATCATCCCACCAGCTGCACAAAATGCATCAAAAACATTACATTTCTCAAATTAATAATTCCACTTAAAAGAATTAAAAAAACATTTGCAAAGCAAGAGTTATGATTTCTTCTCCGGCCATATTGGATTAATGGGGAATGTTCTGTTAACAAACTCAAACATGCCAGACAACAAATACCCCTTTCTGGATGACACCTTTCAGACAGGATACAGTATTATTACCATATTTTTAATTTCTTTGTAAGCACAAGTCATAATACTGTTAAGAAAGAATGGCAGTATATTCTGTCTTAAAAAGACAGGACATGTAGCCCTTTTACATTATGCCCCTCACATTCTTATTATTTAAAATATTTTTTTTGTTCTGTTGCAGGTTTTTTCTTCATTAAATTACATTGTCTTTATTTTAATCTGCTTTGTAATATGTTGTATTTGTTTTCTACGGTATTAGACATGATTAATTTGGTTATGCTTTTGTCAGTTTTTGCAACAACCACCAGCCAGCTGACCATACTGTACTGTGTTTATTATTTTATTAAAGCACATTGGCTGGTATTCTCGAAAGCGGAATAACTTTATAGTCCAGGACTAAATTCAGATTTAATCTGTGTCTTAAACTGTCTATGGTGTTCTCAAAGGTATCTAACGTTCGTCCAGATATAAACCTTGAACTAAAGCATTCTAAGTTTTGTTTGCCGATGTACTAGGTTTACAGGTAGTCCAGGATCATCTAGTGCTGTTCGATGGTTAGTACTGGACTAACTTTTGAGAATACCAGCCTTTGTCTGCCAGGCACAAAATATCACGTCCAAGTGCGTGCACTGTGCCATAGACGTGACCTAATAATTCTCTTGTACCTTGCTTAAGTTACATTGTATGTAACCTACAGTATGTTGGAGAATGCAAACTATGATATTGTTTCATATGGTAACTAGCCAAGAGATATAAACACTCAAAATTTCACCCACTGTTGTTTGGAGATTAGCCATTTTATGCTATGTTCATAAAACTTGTGATAACTGATTTCACAACATGAGAAGTGCATTCATTGAAAAACACTAAAATGGCTGCTGTCGCTGTTGCAATGTGTTTAGGGAGTTAATGTGGAGTCATTGAATGATAGAATTCTAGACAAATTACATTAGTAATTACTTTTCCAAAATTGCATCGAGCATGCAAAGTACTGAATTGTTAGGTTTCATATAAAACATACATAAAGCACTTTCTGTATTTGAAATAATTTTAATAGAAGCAAAATATAGTTTCAAATATTATTTCCGTCCGCCATTTTTTTTCGACCACAATTTCCACGTTTGTGCAAATTGAAGAGGAAATTCTGCTCCGAGTGAACAACTTGTGTGGATGAGTTCACCAACAAAAATTTACGAAATGAAACATGTTTCACATGTTGTGAATTAGAAAACACCAAGTTCATAAGTTCTAATGTACTGTAATGTTAGTTACCAAGGTGATTGAAATGTTTATCAGTGAAATATCAAGAGGTGGTGCTTAGTATATAAATACGAAGTTTGGGCCTCAAGTACCCCCTTCAGAGGAAACGAGCACCTACCCCTTTTGCTGACTCCAGGATATGCCCCTGTGTTTACAGCGCCCTCCTTTTTTATTTAAAAAAACATGTAGTGGCAGGTAATGTGTTAAAGTTAATTGTTAATTGACTTTAGTTTTGATTGTTAGCAATATTTAAACAAATGATTGAATTTTTGTCTTTTAGAGTCTGCCCAAGGAAGGTTTCAGTGGTGAACAAGCAGAACCAGTAATTGCCCCAGCAACAACAAATCGATGATGACATCATGTGTCGCGAAGTTATGTTAGCTTCAACAGTTTGAAGACTTTAGTGGCATTTGGAGTGTCTTATTGACGAGTCAAAACCCACCAATAATTGCTTTATCAAACATTTTGAAATCCTTTATAAAGTGATTATGGGCATTTGTTTTGGTTTGAAGGTCTAAATTTGTGTGTAAACTCACTCAAGAACTGTTGACTCTAAACTTTTGATACAGAGTAACCTAAAAAACTGACAATCAATGCATGTGGTGGTACCAGTTTGCTTCTGGAAATTCCACAAGGCTGTTACCCTCTGAAAACATAACTCTGTTAACACAGTAATGGTATTGACAAGTCAGATAAAGGTAGTTAACAGGTTAACCCTATAAAAACTACCATACCAAGAGATATACCAAGGATATGGTCAGCAATGCTCTAAAGTATGCATAGGAAAATGCAGCTATTATTTAGAATAAACCCTTAAGGCATTAATAATATCAGACATGGTATTTATATATTACCTAATACTAGGTAGTTTTCTGTGGTGCTAGGTAGATCTCCCTAGTAATTTAACATGGTAGATATACCTAGTAAGAGGGTGTTATTTTTTTCAAAGTGTAGTGACCATGTCAATAGGCTAGTCTACTGCAGTTACTGCAGTAATCCAGTGCCATTTTTTTTGGTGACTGTATTGTTTACAGAAATATTCTTTTAGCTACTGTGGGTGTTGGCAAGGGGTAGGAGGTCAGGCTGTGACATGTAAAAAAACAAAGAAATGTAAAATAAGTAGTTAAAATCTTTCTAGTTTTCTTCTATGTAGTTCTGTTGAGTACTTTTAATCTGAACATGCCAGTCCAACACTTATTATTAATGCAGTAGAATATGCTATCGAAAAGGTCCACTAATCAAACTTCAAGTAAGAAAGTATAATACTTACTTTAAGCAATGAGATACATGCCATAACAAATCTGGTTTTATGTCCAGTGGCGGACGCAGGGGTGTTGCCCTAGTTGCCCGGGCACCACCCTTACTTTCATAGTTTTCTTGTAATAACATAAAAAATTCGAAAGTATACAGCACGGTTCTACTAAATGACCATTTCATCATAGGCCTATATCAATACAGTAAATTTCTGGGGCTGGCAGAGAATAGTTTGTATGCGCATATTACTCACTGAATCCTGTCGGGGGACACAGATCGCCCCAACTATAGGATTTTGACTCTTGGCAACCCCCTTAAATTTATTCTGCGACCGCCACTGATGTCGCAGATCTTTTCTTGATTACTTAAGGGCAGAATCCAATTACGCATTGCGTTTGTGGCTCCGTTTGTGGCTGCAGTTTGCGATTGCGTTTTATGTGATTCCATTTGTGCCTTTTTACAAGCATTTGGTATGTGGTCACCATGAAGTCAGCATGGATACTGCAGCAGCATCTACTTTTGGAAGAGGAAGAATTAGCAATAGGCCAAATGGTTTTATGTTACGAACTCCTTAACTCTAAAAATTGAAAGAGGCACATGTGGTGTGTCAACGTGACAACACCAAAAACATATACGACATTATAAAGCCAAATGTGTTCCCGTATTAATGTGACAAAATATAAAGCCAAATGTGTTCCTGTATTAATATGACAACCTAATTCCTCCGTTATTTCAGCGCACTTGGCATGATGTATTAAGACAAAATATACCTTATACAATTACCATGTACGTTTTTAAATACCAGAATGAATACACGTGTGTCACAAATTTCAGAAAAATTGCATTGGCGCATGCGTATAAGAGGTGATTATTAAAGTTACCGTACGGACAATTTGTTTGAAACAATGATGATGAAAACTGTTTACTCGTAACATTTAACTGTTATGGCCTTTAACACTCTGAAATCAATTTCTGAACACCTAGAGCCACCATATTGGAAAATTTTCACACCTTAGCCCCAACCTTTGTGGGGCTGAGGTGTTTATTGTTAGATAATGTTTATTGTAATGTTGGTGCATATTGTAATTTCCCTCGATGGCATTGGATTGCAATTGAATTGAAATGTAAGATTACAATTTCTGAGAATCTGGAGGTGCTATATTTTTAAGTTTACACCCCAGCCCCAACCATGGTAATGTTGAGATGGGTATGGGGTTTTCCATTAAATATTGGCAAATTATTTTTGTGTAAAAGAGTGCCATTTCCGAGAATCAGGTTTCAAGTTTATTACCTGATCTGCTACATAGTTTCTTATCTGATTCTTGGGCTGAGGTGGGTAAGCTTCACCCTTCAAACATTGACGGAAACATTCGTCAATTGCATTAAATTGTAATGCTTCTAACTATGACAGATTCTTTGTTTTCTTACCTCTGGCTGAGGCTGCACTCTCGATCATATCCATAGCCCTTGAAATAATTTCCAAAAATCCTTGTCATGTCCGTTTAACTGAAGCCAGAGCTTCCAGTGCCCACCAGACTGAATAATACTGTTTGTTGTAATTTAAATCTCTGCAGTTACTGCAGGAGGATTTTGACATGGCAATTGTGGTTAACTGCAGCTTGATTATGTCCCCTCTAGCAGACCTCCCAAGTCTCCAGGAATTTTGCATCATCTCCCAGGCTCCAGGAAATACCCAATTTTCTCCAGGAATTTGGATTTTTCATGAATATCTCCAGGATTTTTTGACAGTTATATAAATGCAAAAAATACTGCTGTGTGTTTTCTTGTTTAATTTCTGAATTCTAAATTGTGCCGTAAAATTTTCTTTGTCAAGAACTGTACCAAATATCAGGCCTCGAATTTGGGCTTTGTAGGGACAAGGCCATTTTTGGCTCGATTTTAAGGGGTACAACAGGGCACCTGAGGCAATTTTGTTCAAATTGTATCCTTATTTATTACTTCAAATAAGGGGCACCAAGGCCAAAGTGGCCTTGATGATGGTGAAATTTTGAAGGCACTGAGGCCAAATGTGAGGGCACCGGCAGCAAATGGATGTCCCTATAATGCGGTACCCCAAACAGTTATGAACGCTGGCTAAAAAATCTCCAGGATTTCTTGTTTTCCAACTTAGAGCTCATGCCTCTGAGTTTTAGTATGATGTTTCAATTTCAGTGTACAAGTTTACCGAAGGCAAGTATTTTTTGCCAAATCTAGAAAAACAATAAATAAGTCAACATTTCCAAATATTTTGCAGTGTTACAATTTATTGGGAAAATCGAGAGTTAATGTTGCTAATATACAAGAAACCATGCATTTACAATTTAATCTACATACAAATATACACTTAAAATACCAGTTTTCAACTACCCAATGGGAACTATCGACTAATTGTCCCTAATGGAGGGCATTAGGGATGATTCTCCAACTGCATGCAGCAAATGCAAACTACTGAAGTAAAGCTTTCATGTCTTACTTCAGTAAATGCATACAACATGGCTTCTTTTCCGTTTGAAAAAAATAACTCTGTTAACATGGTAGATAATGGTAGTAACAAGGTAGATATAGGTAGGTAACAGGGTTAACCCTATAAAAACTACATATCAAGGGATACTACTATGGATATGGTCAGCAAAGTATAGAAAAATACAGCCATTATTTGGAACAAAACCTTAGCGCATTAATAACATCAACAGACAAGGTAATTATATACTACCTTACTAGGTAGTTCTTTGTGGTTCTATGTAGATCTCCCTGGTAATTTAACATGGTAGATCTACCTAGTCAGAGGATGTTATTTTTTTCAAAGGGTTGCTCAATTTGACAGGGTTCATCAAGCCAGGTCAAAGCATCTCTGTTACCATTCTACTGGTAAAGTCTCATTTTAATGGCATTTTTTTGTAAATAATACAATAAAAATTAAATTTTTGAGGTAACTACGGTACACAATCTGCCTAGACAAATCAATCGTTGAATTCAAGAGCACTTGAATAGCAGGGCTGTAGCCACCAGTACGGTTGGTCAGGCTTTACATTGAATTACTACCTGATTTATATTTTACCAGAAATTTTGATGGGAAACATTCATTCCAAATATGTCAAAATATGACTTTTCCAGGTCCCTTCGACCCATTGACCCCAATCGGGGCCCTTGGTCGTCACGGCCAATATTTGCTTCCTTCGCTTGCAACCTGACCACCTTAAATACTGTGGCTATGGTCCTGGATTGTCCAAATAAAATGAGGCGATGAGACTGAAGTTATTGGACAAAATTTCCTTTGTATTTGATTATATATTTCATGTTGTTTATTTGCTTATTTCTCAATAACTTTTTGTGCGACAACTTGGTGGTTTTGCCATGACTGGCCTCAAATATTTCTGAAGTAAAAAGGTTAAAACAAAGGAATTTGGGCTTAGTTTGAAATTCAAGTAAATTTTATCCTGGGTCTGAACTTGATTCTTAATAGAATCATACATTTTTTTACCAGAACTGTGGTATGATTCGGTGTGATTGATCCTTGTATTTTTCAAATTACTGTGAATACAACATCACAGAAACCCAGTTAAATGCAAAAAAAAAAAAACCCAGTGTTTATTTTTAATCACCCTTTACAACTATCAACATCACAAATGTACAAAGAGACAGCTTTGTGTGTGTGTAAATTTTGAAAGATGCATACAAAAATGCTGATCAAATTTTCTTGAAGGCAATGACAATGTTTATGCAAATTCAAAATTTTCTGTTAGATTTTGGGAGGGAATGGCGACATAGAGTACACATTGTACACTTGTGAAAATATTGATAATTGTGATAGACTCAAACAACAAACCAAAACAATAAAATTAACAAAATTATAAATTATGTATTGTAAATTTTAAACAATATATTACATATTGGAAGGGAAATTTCAGAGTATATAGCTCTTGTTTACTCAATATAATAAATTATTATCTATAGATTAAATCAATAATATATATCATCTTCAAAAGACAATAAATCATAAATTTTGGTGTATAAAAACAGATTGTTTTTTAAATGTTGAGTTTGGCCTGATAATCCCAGGGCGCTGATTGTCTTCCAATCAAATTTAGAAGGGTCTCTATTGTATTATATGGAGTAATAAGCATATACTGTGTGGAATAATAAGCTTGCTATATAAGTGATTATGTTCATGCAACTAATGACTTCAAGATGAAAGATATACTGCCTTTTAAAAATCAAGAACTAAGGATATTGTCAAATATATTCTGCTGCAGTTACTGCAGTAAAGTACAATAGAAAATAGTATACAGTGTTATTTTTAATGATGAAAAGTCCAATCAGTCAATTAACAAAGCTGATTTGGTAATGACACTTTACATTAGTCCAGTACAATCATTGACCATAATCAACAAATGGTCAGATTTTGTTTAGGGGCGGATCCAGGATCTTGAGAAAGGGGGGGGCCACAAAATTCCTGGCCGGGTGGGCGCGTCCAGGGTTTCAAATTTAACAAGAAAAATGTTCTTTGCGTGTACTTTGACTATCGTAAGCTGCAGTTTGCAGGTATTCTATTCTTGAGGGAACATTTTAGAGGCGGCGCACCTACTGTAATTTTTGATGATATTAAAGGGGGTGTTCTCCAGATCCTGTATCCTCCCCTGTATTATAATTTTTTTGATAGTTTCCTTACTCCCCAAAACTGAATTTCCAAAAAAATATTCTACTGCAGTTACTGCAGTTGTATACTGCTATTAAGTCATGCATTTACTGCAGTAATATACTGCTGTTAAGTCAACTGCAGTTACTGTAGTAATCCACTGCTACTAAGTTTTCTTGGTGACTGCATCGAAACAGAGGTTGACACTTTGACGTTTTGCTGTATTCAGTAATTCCTTTTCAGCTACTGATCTAATACTGTTGTAACTCAATTACTGCAGTAACTGCAGCAGGCTATTTTTTACATGGTTTCTAAACTGAAGGATGTTCAGTTTTGAGAGAGTTCAATGTAAAGGCCATATCTCGGCAACAGAGACTTCTCCATGACCTTTCCAACATAAAAATGGTTTGGCTCACTAAAGAGATGCTTCTGCATCGTCTCGAAGATAAGTTGATTTTCTTGCGACTCTTCGCAACTCAATAAAGTCGTGAACTAGTTTTAAGCTAAGTGAGATAACCTTTAATACCAAGTAAATCATCAAGTATTATGACTACTGCACGTTGATATTATTCACAGTTCAGTTTTATAATAGAAATGGGAGTTCTAAGTTTTCTTGGGATATATGTGGACTTGCAGTTCAAGCAGTGGTGTAGCTACGCTAGAAATTAGTAAATTTGGTTGGTCAATACAGACTGAACGCAGATTTGATTGGTCTGTGTAGACTGACTGACAAGATCAGCTCAGTGGCATTTGTTAATCTGGCCTTAATACTGCCAGCATTAGTAACGCTACGTCCTTGCTGTTATAAGTGGCTTCGGCTAATCTAGCGTTATTTCCAATACAAATTGAGAGCAATGAATTATTTCATAAAGTTTATAGTTATGCTGCTTAAACTGCAAGATGTTCATACACTTAATTTAAGAAGTATACCTTTAACCATGAATTATGATATTATAAATGTAAATATATGTAGGACCTTACAGTAATACTTGTTTAACTTAGTGTAACTTAGTTTACCTACAGTAACTATACAATTGCAGTGGCGGATCAAGGAATGCACAGAGAGGGTGTGTTCTAGAAACACAAATTAAGGAAATAATAGATATGTATAGTATGCTACTACGTAACCTGTATACACAAGAACAACACAGACAAGATGACCGAAATAATATCCTGTCTGCTTTGCGGTTATTTTATTATTACTTAACATATCTATCTATGCCAATACCAGGTTTCAGGATAGTAAATAGTTTCTTAAAGTGACAACTGTACCTGTATTCGTGAAGGGGGTGGCTAAACACACTATTCACCACTAAATCCGCCACTGAATTTGTAGATCCTTAAGTAAGGATCATGTATAAAGTATTTTAGTGTAGATACTGCAGTAATCTACCCTTTGAAAAAAATAACTCTGTTAACATGGTTAACCCTATAAAAAATACCATATCAAAAGATATTACCAAGGATATGGTCAGCAATGCTCTACAAGTATACATAGGAAAATACAGCCATTATTTAGAATAAACCTTTAAGGCATTAATAACATCAACAGACAGGGTAATTATATACTACCTTACTAAGTAGTTATCTGTGGTGCTAGGTAGATCTTCCTAGTTATTTAACATAGATCTAGCTAGTCAGAGTGTTACTAGTATTTCTTTCAAGGGGTATTGCTATTAAATCTACTGCAGTTACTGTAGCAATCCAGTGCCACTATGTTTGTCTCTGCATTAACACACAGTGACATATTGTGACATGTTGCTTTCAGAAATTCTTATTTAGATATTCAACTAATACTGTTGTAACTGAATTACTGCAGTAACTGCAACAGGATAATTTTTACATGGCCCTTAATCTATCTAAAGTAAACGATTAGGAAAATATGTAATGCCCTACTCTTCTACATTGACTTAAGTTTTTTTATTCTATTTTTGCTTAAAATTTATTTTTTTAACTGATTTGGTATGAAAAACAACCCATTGCCAAAATAATTTATTTAAAACTTTATGATATGTATCTTATAAAATGCTTACATAAGTAATTACATTAATTACAATTTAATTATATAATTTATTTTATACCATTATATTTCATCATAGGCAAGCAGGGCAGGATAACAGGAGGCTAGGGATACCTATACTGAGGTAACAATCATACTGTATTTGTTTTCTTTTTTTCTTAATATAAACAATGGACTGTTTACAATTATTAAAGAAATGTTCTCACTAAAGCAAACTAATTAACCATTATTTTGAAATAATTATTTAGATGATAACATTGGAGAACAAAATATAGGTATGAGGTGCATAGAGATGAACAAAATTGACTAAAAAAGAACAATAGATGAAATAAGCATAGAGATGGGAAAGAGGGATAAACAATGGAAAGAAAAAAACCACCGAGTTGTAGCAAAATTGAGATAAAACCACATAACACTTTTTGTAAGCTTTAAAATGAGTCATTTATCGCAGTTGGACATCTATAACTGAAGTTATTCAACAAAATGTACACAAGTTTCCTTAGTACAGTACATGTTTATATTTTCTGTTGTTTATTTGCTTATTTATCAATAATTTCTTGTTGGAAGTTTTGCCATGACTAGCCTCATATATGATATATATTAGGTGTCACCACAAAATGAGTCATGTGGTACAAAAATCAAAATTGAGATTTTTATACTCAGAAAATATTATAAAATTTAAATTTGTTTTTGTATTAGGTTCATAGGTTGAGTATAACCAGAGAAAAATAAATTTTGATATGTACATGTAAGAAAACACATGATTTTGAAAAAAAGAAATACTTTAGAAAATGCAGTTAAAAACATGCTTATTTTAAATTTAAACATAAACAGGGTGTTTTTAATTATAAAATGTAAGTAATACACTTTAAAAAAAAAACACCAGAAATCTCAGTTTTATAAAATGACTTTTTGCCTATTTTTTGGATCTCTCAAAATCCCCTGGCGTTCAACATGACTCATTTTGTCAGGACATTTCACATATGGGTAGCAGAGAGGCAAGAGGTACAAGAAGAATGCTGAGAAGTTGAAGAACTGAGAAACATCCGAAACCAGGGGAATATAATGTGAAAATACATAATACCCTTTTCAAACTGCCCAGTAAAACTCTGGTGTTTTTCATTGTGAATTTCAAAACAACTCCATTGTTCAAAACACCAGGGTTGAATAGATGAACGTACTTCTCTCTTCAAACTCTGAACTGGAGATATGTGAAAAGGTCTGACTTAAATTCCAGTGTTTGCGGTGTGCGTAGATGTATGGACTGAATTACGTCTATTGCTATGCAATTATGTGGATAACAACGATTCATATTCAACCAAGGCATGAATGCCATTTGCCTTTGGCCTTTCTCCCACGAAGCCCCAAAATCGAGGCCTGTAATGCTAACTGATAACAAGTGTCTGTTCTTTACACAACCTAGAGTTTATCTTGTTAATGTGAAAGGTAGTGATCTTGAACTGTGCTTAATATAAAAGAGGTAAAGTATGGAGCAGTGAGATACATAGGCAGGCAGAAGATGGCAGGAAAGACTAGAAGATATACATAACCAGAGTAAACGGACACATTGGATTCTTAATCATTTCGTCGTTTTCATAAAACACTTCAAAATATTTACTTATTTATACATCTGTAAAATACATTACAATATGGCTTTCATTCAAGCATCTTATATATTAATTCTGGCAGCACCAAACCAGCTTATTTAAATATTTACAATAAAAGTGATGAATAATTATAAGATGACTTATTAATACTGTGTAGAACATTGAGGTCATGAATGAGAAACTTCATTAATATTCATGTTCAAATTTCAAAGTGATGAATATTCATGTTCAAATTATGAAGTGATAAATATTCATTGTGAAATTATGAAGTGATGAATATTAATGAGCATCATAAACATTCAAGTTTAATAGTGCACACTTACTTTACCATAGGCACCAGTTTATTGATCTTAGAGTAGATCACTTTATCTAATAAATATTCATTAATGTGTGGACCACATATGTTTCAGATGCATAATAATTACCTCATTTGCAAATTAATAAATATTCAAATTAAACATTAAATATTTATTAATATGTAAATTTCATCTGGCAGTTTTCATTTAATGCTGTTCCAAACAACTTAATTTAGTACAAGTACTTGCAAACACAGTACTGCATTAAAACTTCTGAAGTCCTCAATCTTGAACCAAGTCTGAAACAGTCTGTGAAACACCAGGTGTTTATAATTTAAATTAGTCAGATCAATATTCATTAGTGTGTAAAAATTTCATCTGTCTTTTTGTCATTTAATGCTGTCCCAAATAATTTAATTGTAGTACTAGTAGTCCGCAATTAACAGTACTGCATTAAAACGTTAAAAATCTATGATCCACGATGATTTTGAAATCAGGTGTCTATATATTCAAATTAGCCTGATGAATATTCATACTGTAATCTTAACCATGCCATGCACATTACCGGACGATGCAGTTCCTGTTCGGTTGATTCGTTTCGCAGCACTGAAAACAGACAGAAATAAAACAAACGTTACAAACTAATGACAGCATGCAAAGAGTTACAAAATGCAATGAGTATACATGAGCATCGGTTAGTAAGACAAGAAATAACTAGGAACATTGATTGAAATCATGATTTTTGCTTTTTATTTGAATCATAATTTTAGGACTTTAATAAAATGTCTGGTTTAGCATGAACAATGTTTTAGAAAGTCTGGTTTAGGAGATTTTACTGTATCATATCAACAAGTAGTGATTAAGCTAAAAAAAAAAACAAAACATGGGATATTTTCCAAAAAATAACATGTGTCAACATGTTTCTAAACAAAATGTAACACATACATTAAAATAACCTCTCTCATTACATACGGTCGCACGATTAAACCATCTTCTACTCGTTGGCCAAAACCATCGACTGACGAGTAGCAGATTTTCATCGCATCTGGCAACTACACACAGGGAACGACGGTTTAGTCATGCTACCGTTGGCTGACGAGTAGCAGACTGTCATCGCGTCTGGCAACCAAACACACAAACAGCGACGATTTAGAATGCCATACAACCGTCGCACTAAGCAATAAGTGCCTGGCTTAACAATTTATTTTATATAAAACAACTGGGTTTTATTTCTAAAGATGTACCAACAAACATCAGTTTTCTTAAAGTTTTGCTTGTAGTTATTCACGGGGTTATGAAATGTATGAAATATATTAAATTAATATTAAGGAAATCCAGTAAATGTTTGTTTGAAATAAACTGCTGGCAACTAAAGGTTATGAGTTAAATTTTATGGAGAACATATCCAAAGTTCTAATTTGAATTTTGGTAATTTTCTTAGTTCTCGGACAAAAAATTAATAATTTGTTATAACGATGCAACATTAATTAATGCTGTTAATTCATGCACTATTTTGGGTTGGTACCAATAGTTTTTTTTTAAAGCATATACAAACTACAGACTTATATTGATATAATGACCGATATTGAAACAATTATTGTGTTTGTGATAAACTTACTAAAGTGTAATACATATTCCAAGAAATGAGATACATGCCATCATGTCAGGATTTAATATTTTGACATAAATTATGTCATCATCAGAAATCGGAATTCATTGGTTTAAATTATTTAATCCTGATGATGACATAATTTTAGTCAAAATTAGAATCCTGTCATGGTGGCATGTACATCACACTGCTTGGAGTATGTATTATACTTTCTTACTTGAAGTTGATTAGTGGACGTTTCAGATTACTAAAATCTATTGTTTCAGAATATGGGGCACGGCATGGCAAAAGCACAAAGTTGTCTCACAGGAAGTTATTGAGAAATAAGCAAATAAAAAGGAAATATAAACAAATAAAAAGAAATTGTTTGTCTATATTTTGTTCAATAATTTTTGTTATAGACATCCGATTTTGATAATTGACCCCTCACTTTAATCCTTAAAAAAGTGTCATGTGGTATCAATATTAACTCAGTTTTTCCATTTTGCGACAACTTGGTGTTTTGCCATGACATGCCCCATATAGTAATCTCTGTGACAAATGGATATTCATTTGGTTTTAATTGATTTTTAATTTATTTCATGTCACATCCAACAGCAAGATTGCTTACCACTTTCAAAACCAAGTTTCAATTATTTATTATTTACGGCTAGATAGAGAAATTAACACTGTAGAATTACAGTCCCATGTAGGCGCCTACTATTGACAATCCTCAGCCTTCGTCACAAACATGTAAGTTAAATAATAATAAATGTTTTATAATTATTCTATATTTAACATTTTTTTGTCATACAAATTATTTACATATGTCACATATAGTTTACATTGTCAATGTCTTTATATTTGGATTAAATTTAATTTCATTTATTGATAAATTTGAAACTGTTATGAAAGATTGGGGGCTCAATTTCGACGTGGCAACAACATTAGAATGTAACACGATTTGACTGGTTGGACTCCGGAATAGTAGGCGCTTACATGGAATTGCACTTTGGGGCTATGTACAGTATTCTGTTGAAGTTCACTATCTAGCAATTAAAATAATACATCTATGGTTTCAATACAAAATTAAAAGGGCTTAGGGAATCGCACTACATGTTAGGTCATGGGAACAAGAATGATGTGGCCATGTTTGAACCCAGTATCTCAGGCTTGAAGGCAAGCATGCTAAAAACCTGGCAACAATACCACTTTGTTAACAAAAGTCAATCCAGACTATCAAATTTTCTTTGACAAAAAACTATAATATGTGCATATATGGTCATGATGACATCACATCCTGACCATCCATTGACATGCCCTTTGAAAAAAATAACACCTTCTGACTAGGTAGATCTACCATGTTCTTAACTAGGGAGGTCTACCTAGCACCACAGAGAACTACCTAGTAAGGTAGTATATAATTACCCTGTCTGTTGATGTTATTAATGCCTTAAGGGTTTGTTCTAAATAATGACTGTATTTTTCTATGTATACTTGTAAAGCATTGCTGACCATATCCCAGGTAGTATCCCTTGATAGGGTAGTTTTTATAGGGTTAACCTTGTCACTAACGTTATCTACCATGTTAACAGGGTTATTTTTTCAAAGGTGTCCTTACCATACATGAGGCATGTCATAGCAAAAGTACCAAGTTGTCGCAATTGCAGTTATTGAGAAATAAGCCAATGGACAACAGGAAATATATTAACAAAATTTATATTTTGTTCCTCCTTTTAAAGCTTCCAATAAGTGTAATGCTTTTAAAAATAACCCACTTTTAAAATTTTCCTACAACTTGGTGGTTTTGCCGTGACATGCCTCAAATGGGTTTATGAAGGTTTTTGTCAAAGAAAATGTGATACAGTCACAGTCACACTTAGCACAAACCTAATCGAACTAGTCAAATATATAATATATCTTATAATTAATTCTATATTTATTTAACATATAATAGAGTTAATAATAACACACATTATTTTTATATATTCTGATATCCTATTGTGCAAGTACTATGATTAAACACTTTGCAATTCACCGATTGGCAGCATTTATAACAATTACATTTACCAATATTTTATTTACAATTTTAATACAATATTAAATAGAAAATTATATATTTTACACAATAAAAAATAAAATATATTTATGATATAAATGGAGATTTTGAGGAACATATACTAGAATATTACAATGGTGGTTTAATAGTTTTTCACCATTTATATATAAAAAAAAAATTGTTCGACACTATTCCCTTGCACCTTAAATTACCCAAAATACAAACATTAAAACAATTTGAAATATGTAGATTCGCTACCTTGGAGAATCAACTGGGCTTGTTGCTTTCCTAGGCTGGTCTTTCACAAAGTTTCTGCAAGAGGCTAACTTGTTTTCCAAGGCCTAAGAAATAAAAAATAGAACAAAAATGAAGTTTACATTCATTCACATCGAAGGTTTTGTACACCTCTCAGTCACCTGAGCAAAACCACCAATTTGTTGCAAAGAAAGTTATTGAGAAATTAGCAAATATACAACAGGAAATATATACAGAGGACATTTTTGTATATTTTGGATACTAACTTCAGTTATAGATGTCAAAATTTGATAATTAATCCCTCATTTTAAACCTTTTGAAAGGTGTAATATGTTTTTAACAATAACTCAATTTTCAATTTTCCTACTACTTGGTGGTTTTGCCATGACATGCCTCACATGTTAAAAGAGTTGCTCTTTGTTCAATTCAATTCAATTCAACATTTATTTCTCTTATATATAATATACAATATATTGAAAAGAGAAAATTACAATACAATAAGAGGGGAGGACATTGTCATAAACAGTAGTAATCTTTTACCAAGCTTGAAAGCTCATAGGGCTAGAGATTATTTTCGGTTTCAACAGTATGAAGCGGATAAGAGTGTGATACTCCCTCTGGATGGGATGCTAGTCCATTGCAGGTAACTTCCCAGCAATTTGCCAGTTACCATCATACAGCTGGTTAGACTGAAGCAATGTGAGCAAAGTCCTTTTTCCCAGCGGCACAAGGAACTGGCATTAGTGAGTCTTGAATTCCCGATCTCTTGATAATGAACAGTTAGGAGTTAAATTACTTGACTGGTTCTGAATAAAACAGCAGCTTGTAGGAATCAGTACGTCAGTGGCAAACAGTGGATTTGATTTGATTTATTCGGTATTGTATAACACCAAGGATAACCCACTAAAGTCTGAAGTGGACGTATTTCCAGTGGGGTCCTTCTGGTGGTGATTGGGCAGTACACCGGGAGACAATCCCTTCTCTTTTTTGAGGAGTGCACTGCGTTCTTTAACATGCACATGAGCCATGTTGTACACGGGACCAATGGCTTAACGTCTCATCCAAAAGATGGTATGGAACTTGTATTTCGACCCTCCAGATGAAACACAAGGTCTATGGTTTGGTTTTGAAATATAATAACTATATAACTGTCACAGAGATTTCATTTGAATAAATAAGGCATGACATGGCAAAACAACTAAGTAGTAGGAAATTTAAAAATTGAGTTATTGTTAAAAAAAATATTACTCATTTCGTAAGCTTTAAAATGAGGGGTCAATTATCAAAATCGGACATGTCATGTATAACTGGAGTTATTGAACAAAATATACACCAATTTTCTTAGTATTAATTTACATTTCCTGTTGTTTATTGGCTTATTTCTCAATAACTTCCTGTGTGGCAACTTTGTGGTTTTGCCACGACTGGCTTCAAATATAAAATGATGCATGCAGAAAAACTTACCCCTACTTTTCGCAGTAGATCACCAACGATATTTAAAGCAGATATTCGTGCTGTAGGCGTGAGCGGAGTTCCTCCAGGTGACACTAGTGGACCCCGAATTCCTTCTAAAGGATTCCCTGCTATATTACCTGTAAGAAAAAAATGAGACATAAAAACCAAATTATTTTTGGTTTCATTTCCAACTTGCCACTTTGGATGTTAACTATGCCATGTTTTTTAGCTGATCTGCTACATAGCAGATCAGCTATTGTTGTTGTAAGAGATCTTCTCTATTCTTCTTTCTTTCCTTCCATTTTTGTTCGCAAATTATCTCAAAATCTACATTACCTATTAATATGAAATTTACAGTGACGTTAACCCTTGCCGAGGAATAGACACCCTAACATTTTGAGCATGACCAGTCGCGCGTGACGTCATCTACGCGCAAATTTACGTTTTTACGTTATCTACCATATCTCATTAACTTATTAACATTTACCAGTCACATTTACAGAGGATAAACTTCAGGTCAATGTTAAAGGTCACGTCGCTTAAACTTACGATTACGCCTAACAGCGCACGTGTACGCGCGCGTCAAAATTAAAAATGGTCAAAATTACATTTTACCAAAAAAATTACCATTTTTGCGCACGTTTCAGGCAATTTACAGTATTTAACTTTTTACGCAAATTTTTGACGCGCATGCGCATTTATGCGTGCGCAGCGCGCAATAACGATTGAATAAACGTTTTTTTACATTTGTTGGTTCCTAACACTCTACTAACAAATTCTAATTACTTTCAGTCACTTTAGGTACAATGACAATGGTGTACGGGCGCATCAAATTTGTGCATGCGTTTACGCGTTTTTGTTAAATAACAGTAAAATATGGTAAAA
>JAOTQE010109001.1:0-13349 GCA_025631205.1 Nesometra sesokonis
ATTGTACTCGTTGTGGCAAAATATTGACCTCGTCTTCGACTCGTTCAATATTTTGCCACAACGAGTACAACATTTGTCGGTATTCCCCTACCGGTATTCCCCTACATGGCATTCAATATTGCATCATTATCGGTAGGCCTAAACCCAGAATACATCAAAGATGTAGGCTAAATTATTTCGACCATTTCACCATAAAATTACATAAATTGGAAATGCCCGCCAAAATAATATAACGAATAATGATTGTGCAAAGTTAATGTTCATCCCTCCACTTATGATGTGACAGCTTCCATTGCTCTCTTTAATGCGGCTCTAAAATTCCAATTGTGTGGGGTAGGATGATTTCTTACATTCAGGTGGGCCTGGTTACCGTTTTTTTAATTTTTACAAGCAAAGAAAAAAGGGCCACTTGCCCATTTTGCGTGTCTTGGTACCCTTTTAATGTTGCCTGGCCAATACATTTATTTTGGGTCAATTTTAGGGCCGGTGCACGCAATAGGGTGGTGGAGAGGGGTGGGCGAAACTACGTTTTGGCGATAATAGGAGGCGCGAAACGGATGCGCCCCTTCCCTAAATCCGTCCCTGGCCAAGGAATATTGTTATGTTATGTTATGTGTGCATCCATATTTCTCGATACCGGCTTTATTATTTTTAATACATTAATACATTACATACATATAAGAAGAACGATAATCCTAATATTTAATTCCGTGCACATCGCTTTATCCACCCGCCATCGTATCTTAATTTACTTCCGAATAGCATTAATTTTGTCTCTGGCTAACTGTGTTTCCTTTCGAATTTATCATCATAATGAGATAGACTGTCTGGTTTGTCCGATTGTTATCAATTTATACTATATATTGCCAGTAATTTATAATCATAATCGATAATCGAAATGATGCATTTCAACACTTTTTATGTTGAAAATACATATATTTTTGGAATAACAATCATTTTCTTCTACTTGAAGACGATTGTGCTGGTTTTTATTTATTTTTAATCATTATAAATATTATAATTAAATGATGGCGTCACAAATATTTGTTCAGCATATTTAGGCTTAAATCATTGACCTCGCAGTGGAAAACTCAGCCATAACTTAATTATAAAAATATTCGTTTTTTTCGTTTTTAAGAAATATTGTTTAGCCTATTACTACACATGTCTTTACTTTTAATTTATTCGGAAGTGAAATACTACATTATTCATTAATCTATGTACTATAGGAGGAAGCAAACAAATGTTAATTTTGAATTGAATTAAATAGATCGTCAATAAAAAGACAAGTTTTATGCGCAAACTGTGGATGTTCCTGTTTTAACCAGTGCACTCGCGTCTTTTTACGCGCAATTTTGTAGGCGCGCGTTATGTTTTGCGTCTCTTCGTTGTGTCATGGCAAGACAATCCCATATCATTTTCTTCCGTGCATACCTAATCGAACATGTGGGTACCGGTTTCATTTAAATTACACAATTTAAGTACTATAGAGTTGGAAATAAAAGCTGGTTGATTACTTTTGTTTTTGCCTAAAATAAATTATTCTTTTCACCTAAGAGTTTGAAGATTTTCAAATACAAAGTAGTAGTAGTCTTGATTCAAGACGATTTTAATTCATGAAAAGAAAATCAAAAGGCACTCATTGCGTTTCATAACAGGTGGATTGTCATACCTTTCTGATATTTAACAACAAACCTCACACCATAAAACTCCATCATCCACTGGTGGCGCAATTCATTAAACACCTGACATTGGGCAAGCCTAGGTTTACAGCTGTGATCATGACATTATTTAAAATATGCTATGTAAAAATGATATATACATATATGCTATTATTAATATCAGCCCTAAGCTCTCGGCATTTCGACCAAAATCCCATCTACACTACAACTATTGCTATTTTAATTGGTTTTATAAGACGATACAAACAAAAGTTCATACTTGATTTGGGTACACTAAATCAAATTAATACAATTATAAAGGTTTTCAAGGAAACGTTAATGTTAGTTCATTATCAGATTTAGGGGTACCTGGGTGTATAATTAGATTTTAAATGATCACATAACTGCAAGAAGGCAATAGGGCAAGGTCTTTTTTATTAAAATATAAAAGCATTATTAATCACCTTAAATCAAAGGAATTGCAGCCATGCCCTTTTAGTTGTGGAAATCTGAAAACGAATATCTTGGAACGCGTAAAAAGCAAGTAAATTAAGGTGTCCGTGCCTTGAGCAAAATATCTAAGCTTACAACGGACGAACATTATGGGGTGGTGCATGTTTACTTCAATTACAAACGCGCCGAGTAATGAATACATCTAATGAACGAACTTTAATTAATGTACTTTAAAGTAAGACTTTTATGATACAGTTATGACCCTTATTTGCTATAGGGGGAACAAGACGATGGCGCCATGTCGACTAATGTACTATCATAACACAATTTATATCGATATTCTGCTATAGGAACAGGAGTCAACAATGATCACAAATGCAGGTTTGAACGCGACGATATGATAGTCTGCTAAACTGTTAGCGTACGTATGTGGAAGCAGGTTAACGAGATATATGTTTGAAGTGTCACATCGTTGATTTTGTGTTAACATCAACAAATTAGGCCTAATATTAGTCTACGGTAAAGTTAATATTGCACGTGGCAGTGTCCTTAATACAGGTTGTTGGGCTAGTTTAAATCCAATCGATCCAATAAATTGGCATTAGCCTACATGATTACCTCATAACTCATTATTGTAATAAAAGTTTAGGCCTATCTTGAATAAACAGTTAGCTGTATTGTGCTTACAAACTTCGGTTATAGTTTCTTGCAAGTAGCAATTACTCAGTTTTGACATTTTGCTCAGGTTTGTAGGTCTGTTGGTCTTCCTTTTATTGCAGTTTGTCACCAGCGCCGCCCCATCGTCTAGCAATAAAGGGGAGCCAGCATTACAGAAATTGATAACCGAAATGGATACGTCACGTCACACTTTCGTTGTGATATTAAAAATATAACCAATTTGAAATAGTTAATGATAGCCGTTAAATATTGATCATCAACTGTGATATGTATATAACGGTATAGTTTAATACAAACGTTCGAAGAATTTATTACGTATACCCGTTTCCATTGTCGGATTCCGTAAAATTGGGAAGCATTCCTATAAGTAAATGCTCATTTGAACTCAATACTTTGAAATATGCAAATTCATACAGAGCCTTAAAAATGTGGCTAGGCCTAAACATATTAATAATATTATGAGTAGCAGCAGAATAAACGAATTTCTTATTGCATGCGTTATCCATCCTATTGACAAATAGACATACCGACCAACGAATGGGATGACTGACAAATTTCCACTAAACAGTTTGAAAGCAACTTTATCTTGAAAACCGTAAAGAGAAACGTGGGACTGATTTGGGACATACACAAGGACCGACTGACCACCGAACCAACAAACAGACAAACACACAACCAACGAAGCGAAGTATAGAGATGCTTGGATCAAAGACGAACATACGTATGTTATTTTAGCGTGGATGAATCTAACTTCTGCTAATGTTTAGTTTAGTAATGCAATTATTATTGTAAACTGTAGAAATAGAATGAATCACGTTCGATGATAATCTGATAGATAAACCTGTTATTTGCTTCCAATAAATCCTATCCATGATACTTGCAATTCGTAAGAACATATTTAGAAATGGCACTTTTAGACTAATCACATATTTTATTTCCACAAGCTTTAGCAGTCGCGGCATCTTTAGGTGAGAAGTCGTAATATCGACGTTGTTAGGCTAAATAAATACCTTTACTCGTTACGGCTCTCCCTAATTGAACTTATGACGGATAAACAGCCAAACGTTCTCATGATATATTACTCTTTCGTAAATCAGATAGAACTTCCACTTTCGTTCTAATATAGTAGATTGTAAAATGTTATTTTAACTCTAATAGCAGTTATTAGCACGACGCTGATATTTTATCGTCTACTAATTTAGCTAATAGCTAGTCTCCTTACACCAGTGCCCAGTATTTATTCTGTCAACTACTTATCGGCTTTTGGCTTTATGTTATTTGTAAATACTTGACCGGTGAACATTTGAATAAATAGAACAAATTATACTGTTTAAAATAGAATGATATTGATGTACACATTCAACCATAAAAATACAATAGGCCCCCTAATTAAACTCTAAGGGTGCGTTTATACTTATGTTTTGATAAGCGTTTAGTTCAAAATGTTGTTGCGTCCATGCTCATTATTGGTAACGGCCGATTCAGAACGCACAAAAAGATGCGTTATGATCGCCGTTAACAGAATAACATTTTGTTGACAAAATGTTTTATTGTCCCAACAAAATAGCATTTTGTTGACGAAATAATAATTTTGTTGACAAAATGTTATTTTGTTGAGACAGAAAACTATTTTGTCAACAAACTGCTATTTTGTTGCGAGAAATGGTATTTTGTTGGCACAATCGCTAATGTCCAAAACGCCGCCTCGTACGTTTCTCCCAACTCGCCGATTCTTGGGGAAGCAAAGACGCAAGTGTTTCTATACACGTTTGAAGTGACGTCATCTAAACCCCTTTCCGGTTCACGTCAAAAAAAAAATAAACAAAACGAAAACACCGATTCAAAAAAGCTAGGAAGCATAAACAGGTATCCCGTTAAAAACGGCGTTTTGAATCGACGTGGCCCATGAGCGTTCCAAAAACGCCGATTCTGTCTTCGCGGTAAGCATAAACGCACCATAAATTGCTTCTTAGTACTGCAAACTGACCGATCTAAAAAACTACAGATTGACGAACCAAATAGAACATAAAATAGAAAACATTTGAGTTTAGTTACGGTAAAACCACCAAGTTGTCGCACAGGGTATTGAGAAGTAAGCAAATAAACAACAGGAAATATAAACAAATATGACATTGTGTATTATTTTGTCCAATAACTTCAGTTACAGATGTTTGATTAATAATTGGCCGTTCGTTTTAAAGTTTACGAAAAGTGGGATTCGTAACAACTCTAAATTTTGCATTGGACGTTTTTTGTTTGTTTTGGGAGAGTGGCCGAAAATGTGTGTTTAAAAAATCTAAGATGGCACCCGTGCCATGTGACATGGGGTGCCCTTTTTTAAACTCGTCGGTCGGGGTAAGATAAGGAGTGAAAGGAAACTAATTTGAGAAAAACCGAAAAGAAAAACCGACGGATGTACAGGAAATACTCGTGTCGATGATTCTCGACTCTGCCATTCCTCTAAAGTGATTTTGGCCTACTGCGAAGATTCAATTGCCTACCACAAATAAGTGACAAGAAAAAGGAATAAGTATTTTACAACAAGCTCGGATTGCCCTATTTTACAGCAATTGTGCATATTTACATTTCTGTCACTGTACTTTCTACCAAAGAATACAGACAGCACAAGAATGAGCACTCAACATGTTTGCAGGAAATACTCGTGTCGACGAGTCTCGACTCTGCCATTCCTCTAAAGTGATTTTTGGCCTACTGCGAAGATTCAATTGCCTACCACAAAGTGACAAGAAAAAGGAATAAGTATTTTTACAACAAGCTCGGATTGCCCTATTTTACAGCAATTGTGCATATTTACATTTCTGTCACTGTACATTCTACCAAATTCTACCAAAGAATACAAACAGCACAAGAATGAGCACACAACATGTTTGCGAAATTTGAATGGAACTTTCGAAAGTGCACTGGAAGTGCATTCTATACGGCCATTTTTTTCTGCCAGATGCATGGGCCGTCTCTTCGCGTTGCGTAATAACTGGAATAACGCTCGGGTAACGGTCGAATGTAACGCTGTGCTGTGCGAACCGTAGAATACGCGCTTTTAAGAGTGATGCGCCGCATTAATAAGCCATTTCACGGTTTCAACTGCGCATGTGCT
Organism: Nesometra sesokonis; assembly: GCA_025631205.1. NCBI lineage: Eukaryota > Metazoa > Echinodermata > Crinoidea > Comatulida > Antedonidae > Nesometra > Nesometra sesokonis. Next base: position 5,908 of record JAOTQE010109001.1, read on the forward strand.
TTACTAAGATCAAGTAATAAAACGCGCGGCCCTTATTGAAAGGAATATACTTAATTGCCGTGCGTCGTTTTAAGACTTGACCTCAATCTGCACATGCGCAGTTGAAACCGTGAAATGGCTTATTTCGGGGTAACCCGGGTGGAGTTTGGCGGATGATATAATGTGGTCGATCTTTCAGAGGGATTAGGCCTATCTTTGATTCTACCTGACAGCGGTCTCTGGTCGGTGGCCGTTTTAAAGGTGAGTCTTAGCAATTTTGGGTTGACAGGAACCTCGTGAACTCAATAGGCCTAGATCCAAGATTAAAAATTCAAAATTTATATGACACATAAGCTAGCAAAAATATAATGTTTGCTGATAAACCAATAAAGAATGTACAAAATACAAACTTTACATCAATAAGGCCTCAGCCAAGGGAAATGTTAATATCGGAAGGGGCATATAGGGCGGACTCAACGGAGAGGTTGTAGGATAGGTTTAAGGCACTGCCTCATCATACACCTGATAATGTGGCCCTTAACAGTTATACACACAAAACAATGTGTAGTTGTCAAATTTGAATATCGCCTTTTGCCACTGTACTTGTTTTCCTTAAAGCATCGATACAACGTGTGCGATCAACAAACACTCAAAAGGCATCTGAATCAATCGATCAATGAAGCCTTAATTGATGTAGGAAATTCAATCACAGCTCAAGGAAGAAAACATATCAATTTCAAGACCTAAGTTGCGTTCAGGGGTATAGTTATGAATGCATTGAAAACACTTTGTCAATTGTCAAGAAAAAACAGAAGAAATTAAAATTAACCGAGTAACAAATCAATTACTTTCTTTCAATTAAAATTGGTGCGAGGCAAAATTGATGGATTGACAAATTTATATTAAAAACCCACTCCGTGAGAAATGCACCTGTCTACTACTGCATCACAGTCCGGATGTGTGATAGTTGTTCACTCAATACTCAACTGACACGAAGTGGGCGTCTGCGTCGCGTCTACCCATTCCCATCATTATCGTCGTCGGTGTCATCATCATAATCGTCATCACCACCATCCGCGTCACCGTCAATGCATTCGACATCAAGCTTCCAATAAATCCTATCCATTATACTTGCAATTCTTGATAATATTTTAGAAATAGTACTTTAAGACTAATCACATTATTATTTTATTTTCAAAATCTTTAGCAGTCGTCATCACAGCCACTATCTTCGTCGTAGCTGTCACCATCATCTTATTCATCATCATCATCATCATCATCAATCATCATCATCATCATCATCATCATCATTCTGATGTCTTAAAAATCTTTATATCAAGCACATTTTTGTAAATTTGGGTTGGTCATTGCTTTTTTAGAGCCTTAGGCCCTAAGCCTACCTTAAATCCTGGAATCACTTGAAACAATCTTCTGAACAATTTAATGTGTTTCCAACAGTTCTCAGGATTATTTTTAGACAAAGTGGAAACTGGCAACCAAACGACGGCCATGATTTTCAAACTTTTGGTCAGTCAGCCTTAGGTAAAAGATTTGTTTAAGTCCCTTTTTTATTGTTTTCGTTGCTTTTTTAAGAAGACGAATTAAAAAAAAATATTAGAACAATACAAAAAGCAAGATAAATGTTAGCTTAATTATTCATTGTCATTACCAACTCCATTATCACCACCACCCAAATCATTGCCGGTAAAGTAATGGTCATGCCTATTAGCAAAACACTTTAGGGTTCGTAATTCACTTCCCAATTGGCTCAGAAACCAAAAGGTACTGGGCATGTAAAATGATTTCTTTCATCTCTGTGTGAAGAGAGCCTATTCTAATGTGGCTAAAGAAGTCCCCTGGAAGAGTCTAGATTCGGCTTGAAACCTTTGAGGAGATTTGGAAATATCATTTAAAGAAGACTTTGAATGTAATATTAAATATTTTTGTATATAAAGGTTTTTTATGTTGTAAATTTGTTTGTTAAAATTGTATGATTAAGACTAGGTTTAAATGTGTTATTCATAAAAATAATATAATTTAATATAAACGAAGTAAAAGATTGATGGAAGAAAAGAAAACAAATTCGTGGAGCAGCTCAAAAAAGGTTTCCGAATATAAATATAAAGTATGTGTTTATACATAATTTGGGGACATCATCATCAGAAGCTAAATGTCCAATGAGCCTATCACGTTTCATAAATTTGAATTCTAATTCGAGGCAATAAAATCCAATTAAAATACATTTTTGTTAGATACTCCGAATAATACCTTATCCAGTTTGTTTTAGTTTTTATTTACCTAAAAACTCATTCATGTTGTAAAATGTTATTATTTTAGTTTCAATTATGAAAAAAAAAATTGATTTTTTTAGCAATCAAACAGGAAAATTGATTTTTTAGCTGTCTCAACCTAAATAGTAATTACTTAAGTGGAGTGTGCTGCTAATAGTTTAAATTTTTATTGTAAAGCGCATTGGGGCTTGCAGAATGCGCTCTGTCAATCACTTATTAATAATATTATTATTATTATAGCTATTGCTATTGCTATTGTTATTGCTATTATTGTTATTGTTATTATTATTATTATTATTATTATTATTATTATTATTATTATATTGTCAGCGTCTATTAATGCTAATAAAAATATGAAAAATTGTAATTTTACTTTTTCCATTATTGTATGTCTAATAGTAGAGTGCCCAAATGATACCTGGGAACGAAAGTAAGGAGTGAGATTATCTTCTTTGAATCGGCTAACCGGAAAAGCTACTTAGTAAAATCCAATTCCAAAATAATGGATTTTCTATTTATACCGAATTATCGTGATCAGCTGCTAAAGGTCATCTTGGTTTGATCATAGTGCAATGCCAATAACCAGCGAAGACTTAATGTGTGCAAAACCGTGATCTACGATCAGTTGTCATCATCAAAACTTACAATCATTATTATGTAAATCTACCAGAATGAAGCAGAACTGATAATCTCCCAATGTAAATATCAAAACAAGAAGTATGCCTTTAATTGTAAGTAATAATACAGATGTGATAATAATAACTTAAATATTTCTTCTCAATGCATATATTCTATGAGGCTTACACGCAGTTTTTGCGATACAATTTTAATATATTTTGCAATTAGATGTTACTCTTTTTAATATAAAGGAAAAACAACAGCTTACGTCAAACAAACAACATACAAAAGGTGGCGCCCTTTACGGCCCTTCATGCCTGAATGGGTTTTAATCGTACGTTATAGGCATTTTGCAAATGAGACATTTTTAAACATAATAATTTGCCATTAGAATGTATTAATAAGGAAGGTTACATTTATCACATTTATATTTAACTACTACTGTAGGTTTAAATCTAAAATATAAAAAGGCACCACACCGTACGTCGCAAATAAAATCAGCTATGTTACTTTTTCATAGGCTAGCGACAATCGGTTAACCGCATTTTTAGTTACTACCACGGCTCTGGTTACCACTAGCAGGGAACAGTTAACCCTGCTACTAGCAACAATGGGCGCCACCTATTGTTTTTGTGACGCAACAGTTAAGAACTTTATACGAAGCATTTTTTTATACTGTTCGATGTATTGTATCTGTACATTTGTTGAAGATTTATTGTGGTGAACCTTAACGCAACCTCTGGACCGCTTGTATATAATTATACACCAAGCACTGAGAGAAATAAATGGATTTGAAACAGTCATTGTACAATTTGTTTAATCAAGAAATGTCAAAAGAACATTTATCACGTTTTTTTCAGACAATTACGAAAGATAAATACCATATCGCAATGCCATTTATATTTATTATATTGCACCTTGAGCATACTACCTATTTTAACCTATAATATAAAACAAATGACAGGAAATCAATTGGGTTTGACATATTAAAAGTGAATAAAAATAATATCAATGATTGATATCTATGATAATTTTATAATGGATTATTATTTAACCAGTAATGACAACGGTAACCCCATGATTTATTAATGTAGTTGGGGCAGATGTTTTTCTTAAATATAAAAAATACAACTACGTTTTCAGACAACTATTTCAGTCTACACTCTTGTAGTTGACTTATGTTTAGAGCGCATGTAGCAATTCCCTGCTAAATACTATTTATTTTTTTCGTATCATATGCAACTCTAAGTTGTCACTTCACGATGAGTCTTCATCATATTTATTTCCTACAACATCTGATTTGATGAAGTGGTACTGTAGCTTGGTGATTAGCATGCTTGCCTTCCAATCCCGAGGTCCTGAGTTCAAACCTGGCTGAACGCTAGGTTTGTTCCCACGACAACAACGCCACTCCCTAAGCCTCATAAGGAGACTTGGTTTAGAAAGCATTGCGTAGTTCTCATCCTGTAAGTGGCGAGTTAACTTGCTGTTTAATGTGACACGAAATAAAAAAATGAGATTTGATTTATTCGGTATTGTAAGACACCATGTATAACCCACGGAAGTCCGACGACTCACTGGGGCCATCCTGGTGGTAATTGGGCAGTACACCGGGAGGCAATCCTCGACTCTTTTCCAAAGAGTGCACAGCGTTCTTTAACGTGCATATGAGTCATGTTGTACACGGGACCAACGGCTTAACGCCTCATCCGAAAGACGTTGCGCTATTAATTTGTATTTCGACCCTCCAGCCGAAACACAGGGAGAGTGACATGATATTTGGTCGAACCATGGATCAGTGAGACTCCATGGTTCAGAGCACACCATAGTGATTACCACGAGCTAAACCAACTGAGCTAAATACCACTCTCAAACAAACAAGTCATTGCATTAAATCAGTATAAACAACAGTCTTAAGGAGCGGCTCCGTTAAGTTTAAACATGTACTCGTATGTCTATGAGCTCTGATTTTATACCATCCTTATAAATTATTTTAAAAAAGGCTTATCTATGAATAAAGGTGCATTACTTCATTAACTAATGAAGCGGCTGTATCACGCGTGACATTGTTTTAAGTTTTTTAACTTAGTTACGTTGTGATAGTTAGTTATCCGAGTGAATATACGCTTTTCTTCTTGCCTGCAATTAATATAAGTGCATTTTCATTTATTTTTCTTTTTTATCAAAGGCCATCAAATGTTACAACCGTCGTTCACTATTTCTTCCAAAATTCAGTCCACTCTAGAGGGATAATTAGCTGAATGGGTAAAACAGTCACTTCAGGACTACACAAAAGTAATAGGCCTATGCGACAAGGCATGGACAAGGGCGGATTTAGGGGAGGGTGCAACCGGCGCCCCTCCCCCTATTATCGTCAAAACGTATTTGCCCCCCTTATATTAGGTGCGCCGAGTCAAAAATTTATAGGAAAAACCCAAAATACGACTAAAATAGGACACGAGAGCACCAAAATAGCGGAAATGATCTATTTTTTTTTGCTCGCAGGAAAAACTTAAGAACACGCCCACCCGAAATTTAAAAGTGCGCCCCCCCCCCTTTCGGCGGATCCTGGATCCGCCACTGATGGACAAACCACAAAGTTATCGCACATGAAGATATTGAGAAATGAACAAATAAACAACAGAAATATGTGAGATCTCACCACAAAATGAGTCTCATGGTAGGAAAATCCAAAACTGAGTTATTCTAATAGAGGATAAAATAAGCTGTAATCTATAGTTTAAATGATATTCATTGGATACATAGATCCATATATGAGCATTTGAAATTTCCATGAATGGAAACACGTTTTTGAGGAAATCGTCTATAAAGCAATCGAAAAATAAACAAAAGACTATAAATCTCAGAAAACCTGCATGGAGGACACTATCCTACAAGAAAATGAACCTAAAAAGTACATTATAATGAAATGAGGCTAGCCATGGCAAAATCACCAAGTTGTCGCACAGGAAGTTATTGAGAAATAAGCCAATAAACAGCAGGAAATATAAACAAATACAAAGGATATGTGTGTATATTTTGTTCATCTCCAGTTATACATGTCCGATTTTGATAAAGTGTAATATGGATTTATCAATAACTCAATTTTCAATTTTCCTACAACTTGATGGTTTTGCCGTGTCATGCTTCAAATTTAAGTACCATAGTACTCATAATTGATTAAAACTAAATGTCTCAAAAAAATGACTTCAGACCTGTTTTGGAGATTATCTCAATTTGATCCCACCTACGATGCGACTCATTTTGTGGTGAGACCTGATATATAAACAAATACAAATTAGATTCTTGTCTATTTTGTTCTACAACTTTGGTTATTATATGTCCGATTTTGATAATTGATCCCTCATGTTAAAGCTTATAAAAATTGCAATATGGTATTAAATTTCTGTAACCACCCGTTACTGTAATTTCAATAACTCAATATTAACTCCATTTTCCAACTTGGTTTTACCATGACATACCTCATAAGTATTGTTTTAAAACAACCGATCTCTTAACTTATCCCACGATAACCGGAGGCAAAAAAACCGGAAGCGACACGAGCACATGTGAAATTGAACCGCAAGCATAAGAAATACTACATGGCCACTCCCTTAGCAAATCTTGTCAACCTGCAATGTGTAGTGATTCGTGGTCACGTGATATGGTAACCCTATGGTATGCCTAATGAATAGTGACTTAGCCGATCTAAGTAAAAATATTCATGTTCATCCTATTTAAAAGATGGCGATAATTTTATCATATCACTAATTAGATTATATAATTAAATATTATACAAATATACAAAGAAAGTACATAAGTTATATTAAACAATAACCCGATTTTCATAGAGAATATAATTCAGATACTCTAATTACCTGCGTTGGTTTAGTCGATATTGCATTTAATTGGCACAGTTTCTATTGAGTTATAAATCCCCCAGATACTCATCGATTCGAATGCTCTGATTTCTAATTTAAATTACATTTCTAATGGATTAGGTTTTCCTGTTCGAAAAGGCTACTTTGAACATTGTAGACATCTGTTGATTTGAGTAACACAAATGGAAAGCGCCACCTATAGGTAATATGTTATGATTCAGATAGAGGGCACACTCGATTACTTATAACTCATTATGACCCGATAATAACATAATAATTATTATTATTCTAATAGTAGAGTAGTTTACAATTATACAGACAGTCTACCAATCTATTCTTTTTCCCATACACAATGACATCACTAGACGTTGTTATTGTAACAATAAATAAACTATATTAATGTGATAAGCAAGATACACATCTACGTATCGTTAGCAATGGTAGTGACGATGGTTGGGACTAGTATGGCGCAAAATACATGGTCTATTTTCTGTTACCAAACGTATCAGTCAAATAAATGAATTGACCGATATCTGTCTATTCCTATGTTAAAAAATTCTGCATTTTTATTTTAGAATATTTTGTATTATATTCTTCATCAAACATTTAAACTGCACTGATTGGTTGAAAGAGCACCACGTGATTAAAAATATTCCTACTATTCCAGCTTGCT
>JAOTQE010109012.1:0-13349 GCA_025631205.1 Nesometra sesokonis
GGTGATAAACTAATATTTTATTTTTATTGGGCCTTAGTTGCTCCAGTTTTTCATTTAGTTTGAGATCCTGCTGGAATTAATAATACAAAATCAAGAGTTCCCTCTTCTAATTGACTTTCAACCAATCTATCGCACCATGGAGGAATAAAAACAATCATTTATTTATTCCTCCTTACCTGGGTCAAACAGGTTGAAAGTCAATTAGAAGAGGAATCTCTGGATGTTTTATTATTTATTCCAGCAGGTACCTTATATTTTCTGTTTCTTCAAGCTCTTCCATCAAACCGAACACCATAATAATAAACATGTTTTAAAATCTATGTCAGAAAAATGTGTCATTCAAAGGTGATTACAGTCGTGGTATATTTAGTATCTTAATCTATGCTTAAGCGGAACATTTAGGTTTAAACTTAGAACGTCGAAATTGGAAGGCAAAATGTGGGATGTGTCACAACTAATAAAGTGTCTCAGTATCCATTGTGTTTGGTTCCAAGAATCAGAAATTTAAAAATGAATTATGCATAAGATTGATCTAATACCCAAATTAACTTTTTTCCCATTCTTAATTTTTTGAAGAACGGCAGTATTTTATTTTTAAGGCATAAAATATAGTACAAACATGGAGCAACAAAAAAAATTTTGTTGCTCCATGGTACAAACTATCACACTTACCTGGTTCCAACTGATTGGTTGAAAGTCATTGTGGTTAATCATTTGGAAGAGGGCGCCCTTGATATAGTTTTTCCAATTTTCTTAATTCAAGCTTTTCTAACACATCGATACTTCTAATAATAAATAATAAACAATAATAAACAGATTTTAAAATTCATTTCAGTAAAACACGTCATTAAATGTAACACTGCCGCGTGTTTTCCCTGCGATGTAAGAAGTTATTTAAATGAAAAGAGATACATTTAGGCGTAGAACAGTGTATTGAATTAAATTTTAGGCCAAGATAAGGCCTATACTAATTTTGAAAAAAACACTTGAACATTTTGAAGAAATATACATATTAAGGCCATGGAACAAGAAACTTGGATATTGAAAACAAATTTAACTCTAATTTTGCAATATTATATGCTACAAATCAAATATCTTACAATGTAAATAATATAGCGCTGGCCTATTCCAGTGCGTAATGCCATTGAATTTCGCCCGCTACAAAATAAGGAGTACAGAACGCGTAGGTATAAAATATTACTAATAAATAGCAATATGCGGCATAGCTAAGAAAAAAAGGCATATGTCGAAAAATTGAAAATTGAGTTTTACAGTTTCATACGATGTTTCCTTGCAAAGTTATTAACAATGAAATTTCGAACATTTAATATGTAAGTTTTGAGAAACTGCATTTAAAAATTGCTTATAAATATACATTGGCCATACAGGGTCATTTTAAATTGCATTTTCAGACATTTTTGATCATATATCTGAAAATGGTTAATGTAAAGTGGAATGTTTAAATTAATGTTAATGAAATGAATTAAAATGAGACCTTTGCGTCTTATGCCTCATTTGGCTCGACTATGCCACATATGTCTTAATGATAAACAAAAATAGCATCATCTTTAAAAGACAAAAACAGATGACGTTGAACGATTCTACCAGTGAGGGAACTCGTTCTTGTTGTTTCCTAATACTAATAGGCCTACAGGTCTATTTCATCTGGGTAAACTATCGGTCTGATATGATCGGATTTTAAAAGAGCGCCAGCATGCAGCACTTTGAACAGTTTCGTGTGAAAGCATTCTTCACACAAAGGTTATGGGCTTAACTGTTCCCTGGTCATACAAGCTTTAATATTAGCTTGCTTTATATCGGGATGACGGAAACCTTACTAACTTCAAAATAAAGTGCATATCTTAAACTTTAAAATATGGTATTCTTTGTAGATTGTTGTTTTGAATTTTTACATATATTGAAAACTGAAGGTGTGATTTTTCTTTAAAGCAATCACAGATACTAATAACACTTGTTAATTGGCTACATTATTAATGTTTTGCATGACATATAATACAACAAATATACTATATTCATAGAAATTCCATACACAAAAATTATCACAAAATACGTTTTTTTAATTAATTTAGGTAGACAATCTACACTAAGAAATCAAAACAAAGTTTAAAGATTAATTTTAATATACATTGAGACAACTTGTCTTTAATATAATTTTATTTAAACTCGTTTAGCCTACATAATACGGGGTCTACGCAAAAGGATGGGAACGCCGTGTTCGACTGCATTTACGTAGGAAGCCGTCTATTTTTTCACTGCGCATGTCACGTACTCCTGTCCTGGCTTATAGGACAATCAATAAATCAATCAATCAATCAATCAATCAATCAATCAATCAACCAATATTTTATTCAATCTCATTTGGCAGCATTAAAACTGAATTGCTTAAGAGTACAAATATATAAAAAACTTAATACAATATCAAGGCAAAATGTTACGAATTAACAAAAACACGTCACTCCAAAAATTAAAGTTTAGTATATCAATATTACAATTAATTATTCTAAAAAATGTATTATAAAAAATATTATATATACATATCAATATACACGACAACGGCACAGCTGAGTACTTCCTATCGATAAACGCCAACATATTCTTCAATTCTACAATTGGAATTTAAAGGGTGAAATTTTTGAAACATTATACATCATTTTAACAATTTATAAGCTTATGAAAACAACAATGAGGCTTTTAGTATGGCAAGTAATTTGTTTTAGTCGAGACAAAGAATATAAATAGCACAAGAATGAGCACACACGACGGTTCGCGTGTTTTTAAAATGGAACCCTCAAAATGGCGCACTGGACACCAATTTTTCTGCCAACAGCGTGGGGGCGGGCTGCCCGTTGCGTAGTAATTGGAATACTCTCTGGTAACGGTCGAGTCGCGCTTTGCGGGTGGGCTGTGCGAACCGTAGAATACGCGCTTGGAAAAGTGCGCCGCCTTGGGTCTGATTGAAATTGGAACCCGGATGGAGTTCTCCGCATAATAGAATGTGGTCGATCTTTCCCTTTGTAATATCTTTGGTCGAGAGTACAATATAGGGCTAGTTCTTCTCCATTGAGAAACAGAACTCCGTCCTCTCGCTTCACCGTCCTGTTGAGTTAAATTCCTAATCGTCACTGTTAACTCATAATTTTTGGTCAGTGGAAGGTCCATGATTTCGCTGAAGTAATCTGGTGGATAATAACCAAGCAGACAAACGACACAAACGGTATATATCCTAGTCAGTTGAAACATACAAAAACAATTGTGGAAACAACATAAGACCATTGCAAATTCAAGATTTTATCCGAAAGAAAATTTAAACCAATACACAGAAAGTCGTGGTTTAGAAGACAAGCCAAAGTTGTTGTGAAGTTACAAGTAAATGCAACTTTTAAACAACAGCGCCACCAGTAAGAAACGGAAAACAAAGAACAAAATTATATGTAACATGCCTTATATTTGCAGAAAATGTAACACCTAAAACTAATTAAGGATCCAATATCAAGATCCTTATCAATTTTTTAAAATATTTTTTAAAATTATTGCGTAACAGTAATATTCTGTATTGTCCATCATGCAGCAATGAACATTTAAAGAAAGAAGGGTACACATTCTTGAGCTGTGACTTCGGGAAATAGTTCTGGAGTTGGTTGGAGTTGGAGTAAAGAAAGACATTTCTTTACTTGATGGTTTGAAAGACTTGAAAGAAAAATAAGAAACTCTTGTACCAGAAATAAAACTTCTGGAGATGCAATGGTTAAGAGAAAGAAACAACATTTCAGCTTATTCATCCTACAAGTCAATGCAACCAACTTTATTTCAGAAGTGCCGTATATCTATATATGACAGAGCCAAGCCAAAGGTCGAGGCATAAGTCGCAATATAGTTTTCCACAATAAAAGACAGAAAGTAAAAAAGGTCAAATTGATCAAACTGTATTTTATTTCAAGAACATATAATATAAACATTCAACTTTTATACTACATTAACAATTTTGAGATATGGGATAAAAAAATGTTCAAACTGTAATTTAAAATTACCATGTTAAGTAAATTTATACTGATAAGCAATTTTCAAAAGCAGTTTTCTCAAAACTTATATTCTAAATATTCGAAATTTGATTGTTCATAACTTTGCCAGAAACCATCGTATGAAATGGATTTGTTTTTCATGTTAAAAATAATAATAGTCTCGTAATCTAAATTAAATTAAATTAAATTAAATAAATTAAATTAAATTAATTAATAAATTAAATTAACTAAATTAACACAATTTTCAATTTTTCGACTTATGCCTCCTTTGGCTTGGCTCAGCCACAAATGAAAAAAAAAATTAATTTATGAAATTAACATAAAACTATATAAATAATTATACAAATATAAATGTGTATTGAAAGATTTTGATATGACATATATTGAAGAATATACAAATCATCAGAAAGGAGAGAAATATATTTATATTTACAGGTTTTCTAAACAAATCTTTACGTTGCCGAAGCGCAGATTTTTAAAAAGTTTTGATATGTTAGTTAGAAAATCTTTTCATGAAGATAAATATTATTGTATTTTTAACAACACGAGCATTTTTATTTTCTACACTTTTATGAATTACTTATACTTTTCTGGATATTCTTGAGCAAAATAAAAGTGAAAAAAAGCCCAACTACGACTTCAAAAATCTTTGGGTGGGTCGAGTTGTGCAACACCTTCTAGGCCTTAGGCCTATCTGTTACAAAGTAGAAGTTAATTTTTATGTTTTAGTTAATTGCGACTATTAGTGAGGTTTCTCACCAACTTACGAAATACGATAACGAAAACTGATACGTCACACTTCCATTTTTTAAAGTTGTTAAATGTTCAAAGATATTTCAAATTTTCTACCTACGAATTGTTGATGATCTTTGTAAAATACTGACCAACTGTGGCTGATATTCAAGGTGTTTAATTCAAACATTAAAGGAATTTATGACGTATCCGTTTTCGTATTTTGTAAAGTAGCAAAACCTCCCTAATAAGTTTCTTGAAGTTTATAACATAATAATCCCCTTCACTGTTTCAATTGCTCATGTGCGTGACTAAGGTTAAAGCTCCACAAACTTTCAACGAACCAATCACGTTTTACGGTTTCATCTTTTATTACCTTTGCCCGTCTTCACCTTGGTAACGCATATGAGCAGTCGAACCGTTAACGGGCTTATTTTAAAAAAAAATCTACAATACTTACTTGAAACTAAAAAATAATTTTATAATCTTTTTTACTATTTTCCAAAAGACAAGCATCACAAATAAAAGAGTTTGGATTTAATATAAATACAAGCCCTAAGGAAGTTCCAAAACGTACAACCTGAATTAAAAATATTAAAGATCAAGTTCCATAATTCATTTATTGAGATATCTATCATGAAATAAGACATATATCAAATTTGATAGAAGAAGATGACATACAAATTAAATGACAAATATATAACATGTTATCCAATATTAAAATCACTTATGAGTTCCAACCAGTGTATATATATAGTTTCTAAAAATGCACTCTACTATAAATACGGATATTAAGTACATAAAAGGTACTTGATATTAAATAAAATGAAATAAGAAAATCTAATAAATAATCTAATTAGGGTCTTATCTCATTAGAAACAGTTGGACCTCTCGAAAGTGGACACCCGCGGGTTAGGAAAAAGTGTCTGCTTACGGGAGGTCTCCGCTTACAGGAATTTCGACCGAGATAGGGCCAAATGTTTTGAAATCACGTAGACGTGTTTATGTCTCACATTTCGCAACCTTCTCAATACAAATGTCCTCTCAAATTTTTAGACACCTTATTCCATATTTTATTAAATATTGTTAATCATTTTGTAACATGAGTTAGTTCAGTATGATTTTATGCTATTACAATATAAGGATTTTGTACATAAATTTTTATTCGTTGTACAGAAAGATCACAACATTTTCCGGGATGTCCGCTTATATGAGGTAAATTAAAATGAACATCTTGATTTGAAAACAAAATTGTCCACGTCCGCTTACGGGAGATGGTGGTCGCTTACAATAGATATCAATTGCACTGATTATACAGGAAGAACAAACGGATCTTTGAACTGGTGTCCGTTATGAGAGGTGTCCGCACAGGGAGGTTTAACATTAATTGAGTTGAAAAATGAAAAATAAGCAACTTTGTTTTTTAGATGAATCAGTGCATATACAGTACTTCAGTATTTCTTCAAGTTGTAATAGGGAGGTCTCGCAACTTCACGAAATACGAAAACAAAAACGGATACGTCATAAACATTTCTGCAACGTTAAAATTGAACACCTTAAATATCTGTCACAGTTGGTTAGTATTTTACGGCGATCATCAGCAATTCGTAGATAGAAAATCTACATTTGAACACATTTAGCGACTTTCAAAGATGGAAGTGTAACTTTTCCGTGTTAGTTATCGTATTTTGTAAAATTGCGAAACCTCACTATTGTCTGTCGACCAACCCATTGGTTAATTGGTCAGTCGATCTGTCGGTACCCTAGTAAAATTTTGTCCTTTTAATTTTGAGATTGGCACAGCGTTTACCTCAAAACACCACAATAATCCTTTCCTCACAACTATTACATTTTCTTTGACAAAAAACCCCTTGATATGCCTATATATGATAATGATTACATCACATCATGACTTACATAGGCATATCAGTACTTGTTTATATAAAAGTTTTTCAAATAAAATTTGATGGTCTGGATTGAGCTTAATGCTCGGTCCAGACTGTCAAATTTTGTTTGACAAAAAATATAGGTATATCCATATATGGTCATCATGACCATATAGACATATCAAAGTTTTTTGTCAAACAAAATTTGGTAGTCTGGACTGAGCTTAACACGTTTGCTATCCAAAAAATTGAAGTTGATATTAGAATTATTTGGCTCAGAAAGATATCAGTAAAGCAAAGAACAAACAAAAGAGAAAAAAAGCGTAAAATATTAAGCAAGAATGCAGAAATAAAACAATAAAAAAAAAGGTTTAAGGAAGAAAACAGAAAAGAAAGACACATTGAGAACATGCAGTCAGTAAAACGCAGATTCATATTTCAATATATGGATATGGACTTAGATAAAAAGTGTATTCTTTATCTTACAAAAGTGCTATTAAACAGAATAATGGCAGATGGGACTAGAGGGCACTATAAAAGTGCATCCCTCCGCATACATCATAATTCTCTGTTCTATAAATTCTGGAACTTTGATCTTCTCTTCAACATTACCTTTACCTTCAACATTTCGCCTTCGGAGGTTAATCAGCTTGAGATCTTTAGTCAAGGACCTTTGTGGCCAAGTTTCAATAGTTTTTATGAAAACTGTGGCGTGAGGTATACAACAAACTACACAAACAGGGGCGGAAACGTAACGCCCTCCCAACTTCTTGGTGTAATAAACAAATTGGTAAGCCTATTGGCTCTTATTACGAGATGGCGAGTTTCAGAAATTTTGTTCGTGCCAGTACCAGTTCATTACATATTCTTTCTAAATCCTCATTGAATTGTTAACTGACAATGTTAAAAGCCTTCTTATAATTGCACTTATGCCTATTATCTCTAGTAGGCCCTTTCACCAATTACAACAGAAAAACAACAGATATAACAAGGGTCTTTTAATACAAATAATATTTTCACTGATTATTGATTACAACTGTATATAGTTTTTTTTCAAAACAGAACAACATGAATTCCAATTTCATATTCAATTAGTTTACGATTTTCAGTCTGTAGAGTTCAATTGCAAAAGAATTCTCAATGCGATTTGGTAACAAGTGAACAGATGAAAGTAATTGCAAACTTGGAAGAAACTTGCGAATTTTTTCGCGAGTATTCTCAACTGTACTGAGTATTCGGTACATTTACACACGACTGAGACAAGTTGAGCAAAACAAATTATATCTTTATACTTTTGTAAAGTATGTATTTTGTATTATTAAGGAGGTCAATAATTGTTCTTTTAAAAAAAATTGAACAATGTTTTTTAGATGCGTCCAAGGATCTCTATACTTCGCTATGTCGGCCATGCATCCAAGGATCTTCAGAATATAAGTCAGTCTGTCGGTCGGTTGAACGGTCGGACCCCATAAATTCAACTTATCAAGTTCTTGGTCCCTTTCGATGAATTTGCATTACGTTTAATATTTTATTTTCAAGTTCTGATATTCCATTGGATTGAAAATAACAGGCACTTTCTTCGTAATATGTTTCGGTTATCACATTGATTAACATGTCTGTTGGTTGTCTGTCTGTGCCTTTCATGCTCGACTTCCATTAGTCTATGCCTTTGTCAATACTCTGTCTTGTAAGTATGATGTCTTGTATGATGTTTATGATATTTTGTTCAAAAAATGCAAAGTTTGTCAAATGGTATTACTTTTATAGAAGTTTTGGTAATTGATGTTTCGCCTTCTAATAGGAAGGCATAATCAAAAGTGACGATATGATGATCGCGGCAGAAGAAATAGAAAAGAAAACAAAAAATAATAATATCCTAGGAAACAGATTAGAACACAGAGAAAATAAAAGAAGAGATTAAAATAAGACTAACCCCAACGACATGAACAGAGAGAGCTTATGATCTACCACATAAATATCTACGACATTCTCCTTAACTTCACAACGGCTTCATGGAACCGTTTTACCATAACGTGAACGAGTTGCACCCATTACTACCCAGGATCCTCATATTATCACCTATCAGTACCCAAACTTTTAAGTAATTTCTTGCGTTTTTTGATCAACAAAAGTTGATAATATTTGATATTGGATACAATGAACCTTTTCAAAAATACTCTATCTTGCTGGAATTGTTTTTGCTAATTTTACTGAAAAATAAATTAATTTAAACCTCTTCAATATAAGATTTTTCGTATTGTTTGTATATGTTCTATTATGAATTTGTATTATGCAGCTCGAATAATATATATATATAAAAAACTTAGAACACATTTAATATCTTTTCAAATCACATAAAATATACCGTGTCGGCTGAGCACATCACCCGAGAAGACAAATCCACTATCGTGTTTGACGTTTTAATACAATCATAATTATCTTGGTGTTTCATTTAGATCTTTCGATTATGAACTGTGTACTCGAAAACAATTCACTCCGTGTACTCACACATCGATGAGTGGGCGTGTCCGATTTTATCTACGTGTCCATCTTTCCACGCACTATCAACTGTACGTGAAGTTATCGGCAAATCATCTTCAATCCATTGTTGTAATTTTGTTTTTTAGTTGTACGTCGTTTAGCGCCGTGTGATACACGTGTTTGGTTCGTTCACTCAAGCATGCGTGGATCGTCAACGTGTTCGCGTATCGAGGCTGATAATCAACGCATAATCTACGTTAACAGTACCATATGCTAACGCATTAATTACGAATAAATCTCGGTATACCGGCGAAGAACCCAAGCAAATCTTAGGAAAACTGATTATTTACCAAATATTTTAACGGGATTATAGAGTCATTTTGCAAACATTAAGGTATGTATGCTACATATTAAGAACAATATGGTTATTATTGGATTCTAGGGTATTGAACATTAATTTTCAATATAAATTTCTTACTGCCTTGCGTGCTTCTTAATAACTAATGCTTGACTGAACTGTACAGTAATTACAGCATGGCTTTTACATCTCGATCAAGGTTTTGGTAGTGATCATTATTAGATATACGATCAGACGATGATAATGATATTGATAAAAAATCTTGGGAAAACGGTCGAGTGTGCAGCCATATGGTGAGAATAGGATCATTGTTTGCGCTTAAATGGACGGCACGGGATGAACAAAGGACGGCGTGAACCGAATCATTATTCATGAGATAAAGCTATCAATAATTGATACATATTGTTTTAAAATCTGTTGCCACGATTGGAAGTCGGTTAGATGGCAACACACATCAGCGCATCAGTTTGACTGTGGTCGTCTGCACGTACGGGTGGGTACAGGTGACCAAGCGAACTCGACCAATATCCGTATGATGTCTAAGCCGTATTGAAGTATAGGCCTATAAGGTAGGATAAAAGCATCAGATACCACAGCTATATACAGTAACTGCTTTCCCCGGGGAGGAATCCAGCGACAGAATGACAGCGACATCAAAGAAACTCGCTCAAATCTACAGTGATAATGAGATCGACGTCATCACAGCGCGGCAGGCGATAAAGTGCGCGCCAAATAGTTACGATGATTTTCCTGGCCTCCGTATTACATTCCCAGTTGGAGAACTCTATGGTTTTTCTATTTACTTTTATATGATGATTACAAAGCAAAGAGACACTCAAGAGATAAGGTAAATCATTTTGGTTGTATTTACAGTACTGTTAAAGGAAATAGCACCGTGTGAATAAGTGCATTAATAGTGGAGATTAATGTTCACAAACATATGGTTCGTTATATTTGCCATCAAATAATCTTAACGAGATTATATGAGGAAGAAAACAATTGTATGACGGTGCGCTCAGTGTTCATACGTAGCTTATCACGCTTTTAAGTTACCGGTGCTCGTATATATCGTTATAACACAAAACATAAATCAAGTTTATTAGGCTTCTTTAAAAGTAATAATTATTATTTACCTTATTGAATGCATGGACGTAAGCACGCGGCACCTAACGGTAGTGAGCTTCAAAGCTATGACGTTACTTAGTAGAATATTTAAGTAACAAATTAGCAATACAAGTGAAATTCCAGTAGAATTTCTTGAATTAACTAACGGCAATTTAAAATTGAAAAAGGCCTCATTATCGAGCAAATTAGACTGTAGAATGTAATTACAGATATTAATTATTACGTTAAATTTACCAAATTGTAATGTATAAGGATGTTTTTAGGGCCCGTAGTATTATGCCTTCCTCCTTATTGTGGCGATACAAATTGTACGGTACTGTTACACGCAAAACCTCTCGATCATGTAGATAATGATGGTAGGGCCGGACTGCAAGTTCTAGCAAATCTGCGATTTGAAATAATCATTTATTGGTATTTTTTAGGTACGTGTTAGTTTTATCATACATTTCGCTGTTTCAAGTAAACCGCGTTACTTATCAGCAAAATGTTTCTGTTCTTTTTTTCAATAAACGTGTTACGTTATCAGTAATATTAACGTTTCATTGTCAGTAAACCCGTTACTTTTTAGTGTATGTTTCGTTTCGTTAGACGCATTACGTATCAGTACATGTTTTGCTTTGGTAAACTCATTAGTTATCAGTTACACGGGTTTATATCCTTGGTAAACGCGTTTTCCATTTTGGTAGTAAACGCGTTTGTTGGTACTTTCTTAGTACTACAGTACACACAAGTTGAATATCGTGTCAGCTTAAGACAAACACACATGTCGGCCTATGTAGAAACAGCATGTTTTTCATATCTATATATACCATTAGGTAATTCAATTTACTATGTCGATTGCATGTTTTAATGCCTTACTATCGATCGGCTAATAAAGTGATAAAAACACCGTGCAATTTTTATACTCTATAAAATATATCGATAATAATATCTGTGTTTAAATGCACTATAAAAAGTAAGGTATAAGAAAATAGGGTTTGCAAGGTTCACCAAATATTTTATATAATTATGGTCATCCTAAACCGGCAAATTACGGCGAATAAAGTGATAAAAACGCCGTGCAATTTTTATGTTCTCTATAAAATATATCGATAAAAATAATTTTTTAAATGCACTATAAAAAGCAGTGTATAAGAAAATTAATGGTTAGTAAGGTAAAACAAAAATTCTATATAATTATGATCATCCAAAAATTCTATATAATTATGATCATCCTACACCAGCAAATTTTGATTACATCAAACCTTGGTTTTGTTGTAGCCTAATATATTTATATTATTCTTTTCTATCGAATGCTAATTCCAACATAAGTTTAATTGTTCTGTCCGCGTTGAAGAAAAAAGACTATCATTCCATATTACAGCACCAATGTATTGATTTTGTTTTAAATTGATGTATTTTTCATTAATGACATTGTACATTTTATCATGTTCAAGTCAACGATTAATACAAAAATATTACAAGAATTAATGCGCCCCGGAGGTGAAGCCATATAAAGAATGTGTATCGATAATAATTTATAAGAAATCACCTAATTTATACTAAATAATTGCTATCGTATTCATAACAAGAATGGTTTACCCTACGCATATCCTTTGACATTTATGATGCGAATAATGAGGTTTTACCTGTTTTATTCATTTATCCTGCCTTTATACGGATATCACCTTCAGTACCAAGGCACACATTTTTACGTGGTTCATATTTATGTAGTGGTATCAAGAACTTACTCTAAACGTCTCCTTGAAAAAATGACTCTGTTAACATGATAGATAATGGCAGTGAGAAGGTAGATAGCAGGGTTAACCATATAAAAAAAACTATCAAATCAATGGATACTACCAAGGATATGGTCAGCAATTCTCTACAGTACATAGGAAAATACAGCCATTATTTAGAATAAACCCTTAAGGCATTAACAACATCAAAAGACTGGGTATTTATATACTAATTTACTAGGTAGTTCTCTGTGGTGCTAGGTAGGCCTATATCTCTCTAGTAATTTAACATGGTTGATCTATACCTAGACAAAGGATGTTACTTTTTCAAAGGGATGGTGGCGAAAGAATTCTTGTAGTGATTTTAAGTACAAATAGTCTAACAATTACTCTTTTCCTCCTAACTGAAACACCATAAATTTGGCCTCTTGAAATTAATGTTAAAATACAAAGGCATTAGGCCTATATTATTATATTCGCTTTAGTAAAAATAATATATCACATAACTTGTTTGTGGTAGACTATCAACGAACACAGAAGCAATTAATTTCCCCTCATTATTCATGGTATAATTCTACGTACTTTGTCATAATTTAATATTTATAAAACATCGATAATGATAGCTTTGTATATTCAGCTGATGATTTATCATCGGTTGGAAAGCTAGGGTTTGCTCAGTATCTTCTAATCAACAAAACTGGGTCAGACAGTCACCTATCAGCGCTCTCTGGGCTCTTCGGATTATTTGCAAAGTGACCAAAACGGTAGCAGACAAACGTCTACGCCAGCTCATGAATGATTCGTCAACTAACAAAATTTATAGAAAAATAATGTACACATGTATTATAATTATATAAAGTAATTGCTCTGTTGTATTATTGGTAATCCAAGAGACATGTATGCCACCGGTATTTGTTTCCTATAAACTATTAATTAGCTGATCCGCTACATAGCGGGATCAGCTATTGTAATTGTAAGAGATCTTTTTAGCTGATCTGCTACATAGCAG
>JAOTQE010109023.1:0-13348 GCA_025631205.1 Nesometra sesokonis
TTAACCTATTCTGACGTAATAAAATTATCCGATAATTATCCGATAATATTTCGATAATTATCCGATAATTGACCTAAGTGCGATAATTTTTTATCTTTGACATGGGGTCAACCTTGATCTCGCTTTTGGGGCAACCAGTGTGCCACGCGAGGAAAAGGGAAATCAAGAAATTGCTGGAAGTTAGTGGACTCATAATGCATTATGTATACACTGAGTTTGCGCAGTTGTATTTTTTTGAATATTTTTATCGGATAATCCGAAATTCCTGCGGAAAAATGGCCACAGACTCCTAAAGATCTTTGCTGAATTATCTGTTTTTGTGTGCAAGGGCGAAGACATTGGGGTGGGCCCTTTGGGAGCTGAAATGTACTATGTAGAAAAAAATAGTTTTATCGAAATATAATGGGTAATTGTTATCCTTTAGAATCTTTCGTAAAATATAAAAGTGGCCGTATCAAACGTACAGAGATGGCACACTGATTCTAAATGTGGGAGTGCAGAATTTTTTAAGATTAGGGAGATATGCACGCTTTAATTTCGTTAAATTGAGACAGGAAAATGAATTTCCGAGCATCTTAGAGAATTATTTTGGAAGCAGTGACGTTGAGAGTTCGAGGCTAATTCTGGTGGGTTGTTTTCTTTTCTTAGGCAAGACACTCTGTCCACACGAGTACTGTATAAGTGGGTACCTGGGAGTGAAAACACATGCGCGCTGATTACAACTGCAAAGTGGAATGGATTTTGTTTCAGAGTTTGTTCCAATTGGGGGTCTCAATTGCGAAGCTCTTGGAGGCCTTGACATTAAATGCTATATAAATGTTGCATATTATTATAGGCCTATTTTAACATTTTTGCATCTTAATATCATCCATCATGGGATGTGGTGGGTTGAGCCTGACGAGGATATATTTGTTCTTTTTTTCAAACAGAGAATAGATATAGTCGTTCCTCAATTTTATTAAATAATTTTTTCAAGCTTTAGAATGTCCCATTATATTTTGTTCCTGAACCCTAATCTTGGTTGGCTGAGATGGGTTCAGGCTAATTTGTTTTATATTGATGTTTTTTTGGCTAAACTTGAATCTAAGAATAGGCCTACTATATTGAGTTAAACTGTGTCACTTTCAAAAACATTCAAATTTTTTTAAGTGCCATTTAAGAGCGTCTATAGGTGCCAAATTTTAAATTGTACATCGAACATCACCCCAGCGGCTGGCACTGTGGTGGTTTTGACTCTATATGGACTTCCCTTCTCAAAACTATCTTGAATAGGTCCCATGCCTCCGTACTGACTGTTTGTTGTTTGTTATCGGTGGTATGCATTGTCAACAATATTGCTTATAACATTCCTGGAAGCAGTGTAAGTGCTCGACGCTCACTAAGGCGGGCACCAACTGTGTTGTGCGACGCTCGCACGGCTAAACGTCGCTCCCTGTGTGTGTGGTTTCCAGATGCGATGACGGCTTTCTATTCGTCGGCCGACGATTTTTTAGTTATTTCCCTGTTGAATCACTAAAAAAACTGTTGGCCGACAAATAGAAAGCCGTCATCGCATCAGGAAACCACACGCACAGGGAGAGACAGTGTAGTTGTGCGACCGTCACATGATGCAATGAGTTTTCATGGCTTTAAAAACAATATATTATATTTTTCATATTTTTAAATTTTATAATTTCTGGTCTTTGACAGGGGTCACCCTCTTTTAAACCCACCCCCGCTAAGTTCACCAAATAAAGTCTCAATAGACAATTATGATTATTTTGTGATTCTAATTTATATTTGTTATACAAAGAGAAGAGAACATAAATTTGTCTTGACAGAGATCACCTTAAGAAAAGGAATGATCTGCGAAGATGGAAATTTATTTTTCTTTTTTTTTGTTTATTCGCTGTTCTATACTTTTTGTGTAATTATACCCATGTTTTTCTGGTTTTTTTTATCCAGTACTTGTATTACTATGTAATTGTAATGTATGTGATTAAAAATGTACAATAAATTGAAAAAAAAGTAAAAAAAATTCAATAAATATGAAAATTGCCATCAACCCCTGCTGTTCTTTAGGTTATTCTTAACACTGACTTCTTGTTTTGTTTATTAGTGAACATCCTTACTGAATAAGAAATTGAATACTGACATGTTAAGACTAACTTTTGTTATCCAGTGCTTTATTCAGGATTTAATGACAATTGATCACATTTGAATGTTACCACAATGAAATAAAATATGATATGCAAGAAACGGTTGTGTTGAATGAGGGTTGACACTTATGAATATACCATGTGGAATCTCGATTTTACATACCTCAATTTTATGAACTCTCAATTTTACCTACTCCTGAAAATGGTAAAGTATTAAACTTTAATCATAAATTTTAATTGGCCATGGTGTTAAAACTGTTCAAATAACTAACATTTATAGAATCTTGTATACTTAAAATCCTCTGGGGCTCAATAATGGGTAGTAGAAAATAAATTAGGAAATAAGTAATGAAAAAACTTATAAAACACCATAACTCAATTTTACATTCCCTCGGATTTACATAACCCTTCTGGTCCATTATGGTATGTAAAATCGAGGTTCTAGAATATTTAATAGTTTGAAGATATTGAATTCTTTATGGTTTTAATACTGAAAAAAATAAAGAACAAATCTGACAAAGACAAAATTAACCTGGAAAAAACTCTTGTCACTTAATGGGAGACCTAAATATAGACCTACTTAAAAACCACCATCATTCTCAGACTGGCAACTATCTTGTACCTCAAGCACATTTTTCCTACGATTTCTTAACATACAAGTATAACAGCGCCAAGTGCTACACTTTTTCATTTTTATTCAAATACTATCAGATGTATACACTCAAAAGTTTAATTTTTTATGTCTCCGATCACCTTCCAATTTTTCTGATCATTGAAGATGAAACTTACCGTATTCAATAACTTACTTTTTCATCGCATTAAAAAAATGGATTTGCTACGTACTGATTTGATTTATGAAAATTAGTTGGATGTATATAATTACAATGCACCCTCTACATTTGATACATTTCCGATAAATTCTATAAAATTCATGATAATCATCTCACTCAACACACTTTACACAATAACAACAACATGCAAGCTGCCATGGATGGAGGAAAAAGCACCAACTCGATAAAAAAAATTATCAAATCTCAAAATCTGCTTCAAAAGCTTGCTTATAACAAATACAATAATTTATTTAACAAATTGTGTCGAACAAATAAAAGTATTACACACTTAAATTCGATAAATTTAAAAACGATATAAAAGGATATGGACTGAAGTCATTCGAGGTAGACTTCACCCACCCTTATCACAGAGATAATAACATGCAAATGATGTGTAACACTTTTAACAACTATTTTTCTAACATCAGTACATTTATGCAATGCGTTACCAGAATTTTAGATTAACCCTTGTTCATAGTTACCTGCTTCACTTGCCAACGCGTTCTTCATTAATCCTGTCACAGAACATGAGGTATTCCAGAAAATTAATTTAGATACAAAGTGAGTTCCTGGATATGACACTGTTACACTAATGATAATCAAATCAATTTATTCCAGTATTTTAAATCATTTAACTTATTTTAACCTTCCTCATCAGGTAGCTTCCCACTTCAAAAAAGGCAACAAGTATATGGTCTCAAATCAGACCAATTTCTTTACTAGCATATTATTATCCAAAATTACTGAAAAATTAATGTAAACCACATGTATGAATTTCTTTCTATCAATATTTTAATTCAACATCAATATTTTAACATTCAACAACTCATGCAATCATTGGTCCTATCAATGCTACTTCCTTATTTGTTTATTTGTTTGTGGACTTATCAAAAGTCTTTGATGTTATTGACCAAACAGAATCTTAAAGATCTAAGTATCTTAGAGCAAGTAAAGACAGGATAGGTTTTTTGCCTTAGCTCTGATGAACATCAGATATGGTACAGAAGTAGAAGTAAATCAAGTGGCAACTATATTTTCCAAAAGAAAGTCCAACATGTCTAGAATTTGCAACTTGTAAGATCATTCCTTACATAAATTTATCGAAATGCTACAATAAGTGTAACTTTTTCCTATTAATAAGGTCATATTGTAAATGAAAATAAGTCCTGCCCTTTCTAAGTTTTTGGTATCGCCAATTCTAATTTCATTTATTGAAGGATGGGAAGAGTCTACATAAACATTTTGAAATATATATGTAGGATGGAAACTATTGACAAAAAATGCTAATAGTTCTAGCATACTGTACTTGTCTTAGTTATCAAATAAATTTGGCCAGCCATTGAACATTACCTTTTTTTGGTTAGAATTTGCTTCCTGATTGACTGTTGATACCAACAGGTACTGGATTTGATTTTTAGTAAATGTATGCATTCCTACTCTCATACAAAATGTGCATGGAACCAATTTTAAATGAATCAAAATCTATGTAGACTTGCATTGCCAGGTAAAGTTCGTCTCACTCACTGGAGTAAAAGGTAGTTGGCAGGTATACTGGGTGGGCATAAAAATATTAATTGCCCCTACAGTACTATGACATTGTTTATCTCCAAAGCCCTCTTACATCAGCTTCTAAAAGTGTACACATTCAAAGAGCACTATGTCTTAATTGTACGAACCGAATTTCAATTTGACCAAAATCAATATAATGAGTCAAAAACGCAAATTCCGGACATTCATGAATGCGCGCAATCTAAAACGAAATCTTTTTCATCCACGAAGCTAAATTTATTTCTCCATTGAAAACATATCTTCAAGGTTTCTGTGACACTGTTTTCTTTTCTGTCAAACCATTTCATACACACTTGAAATCTTTGTTCGCTTGTATGATTTTAATTCCTGTTCTTTTGTCATATTTCTCACAGAAGTCTGAGATACGCAATCTGTCCCTGCAATTTTTTTAGTACATACCCTGCGATTTTTAGTGCAGATATTGTCTTCTGGGGACAAAGTGCTCTTCCATAATAATTTCTCTTCTAGAAAACCTGTCTTTTCCAGCTTTCTAATATATTGTTAATTGAACTTTTTTTCCAGTTTTTCCTTAGGAATCTTTCACAGTTGTTTCCTGTCACCAACACTTTTTATTGAAACATTTTGCAATCAATTCCTTGTCCGCTTCGGAGAAAACCATCCATACAGCCAACCATACAGTTTCAGCTCATTCTCTACTCATTACAAATGACACGCTCTGCAATGTGTGTCACTGGAACGCATGTTTTGGAGACTGGTTTTTATTTTAAACCTGTATACAAACTTCTCAAGCATGACCTTGGAAAATGGCATTTGAATGTGTAAATTTGTCAATTTTACAGATAGTGGAGCAATACATCATCAAAGTACGGGCATTTTTTTATGCCCACCCGATATATTATAAAGTGTTGTAAGATTTGTTTTATATTGATCATCTCCACTGTTTGAAGATTGATTCATATGTTCAGTTCAATTAAGTTATCTTTATGAAATACTGTACAAACAATATACAAGGTCTTCACAATTAATTCAAGGGCAGGGCATTTTGGATTGAGTCAATATTAAATCAAGATTAAGAGATGAAAGAAGATAGAGAAAGTGATAGGAAAAAAATTATAGATTAAGTTGATGTGACGAGAAGAGTAACAGTAGTTTGGCGACATAACGGCCCTTGAATGCAAGCCTGAATCCACCATAAGTAATTTATTTTGTTTGTTATAAATTAACTTTATCATTTTTTTTAGATGAGTGCAATGATCTTTCCAATTATGAAGAACCAATAAAGAATGAGACTGATTTCAGTAAAAGAAAGAAGGGTGAAAGTGGACAGGGTTCTCATTCAGAAGAATGTTCAGAAAAATTGGAAACAGAACAGTTAATAAAATGTGAGTACTGTGAAGAGATGTTTGATCAAAATGCTTTTAAAGTACATTTGGAAAAGCATGAAAACAATATAGTGAACAAAAACAAAAGTAATTTGAAAATACTTGCAGGAGAATTGTCATATGAATGTGAATATTGTGGGAAGAAATTCCATTTTCGTTGTCATTTAAAAATACATTTAAGGATACATACAGGACAAACACCTTATGAATGCGAACATTGTGGAAAGAGATTCGGTCAGAGTGGTGATTTTAAAAGACACATAAGGATACATACTGGAGAAACACCTTATGAATGTGAACATTGTGGGAAGAAATTCAATAATAGAGGTGTTTTAACAAGACATATAAGGATACATACAGGAGAAAAACCTTATGAATGTGAACATTGTACAAAGAAATTCCGTCAGAGTGGTGATTTAAAAAGACACATAAGGATACATACAGGAGAAACACCCTATGAATGTGAACATTGCGGGAAGAAATTCATTCAAAATAGTGGTTTAAAAAAGCATATAAAGATACATACAGGAGAAAAACCCCATGAATGTGAACATTGTGGTAAGAAATTTAAATGGGAATTTAGAAATGGGTTTTAGATTTGCTTAAATATTTATTTTTGGGGCCAGTGCGGCACGTGTGAAAACTAGAAAATTCACAAGACACGTCACTTGCGAATAGATCTCCATCTCTGCAATGGCCAACATTGAGTTTTTTGCTGATATCTTTTTTCAAAAAAAGATCGCTCAAACTTGATGTGCTGTTGTCAAAATGTATAATTAATTTTAAGTAAAGAAAAAAACATATTTACGCTCATAAATCTAATTTACAAGTATTTTAAAATTAAATATTAACGACGATTTCTTATCAATTTTGTCATAGCATGGTAACCTTCATGGATTCTATATATCCGATGTGCAACGATGCATATCAAGTCACACAAAATCCATTTTCGGAAAACGTCGCGACGACATTTATTTTGGCCTACTTTGATTACTTGAGTAGTTAATACTAATGTAGGCCTAGGTAAAAATAGGCCCTCCCGGACCTAGCTGGTGTTGCTAAATTGCTGTAGATAAGGGCTAGTGGCCTACCAAATATTTGAGGATGGAGCTAGGCTGGTAAGTGCTATCAACAGAAGGACCAACCTTAGGTCATCCTGCGTTCATCGTCTATACTGGTTTACTCTGTAGTTTATATACTGTGAAAGTTTAAAGTTAGAGATGTTCTATCTGGCTGGAATGCCGGGTAGCATGCGGCCGGGTAGGCCTAGGCTTTGGCCAGCTATACCTAGGCCTAGATCGTTTTCGGCCGCCGACAATTTCTGTGGAACGTAGTTTATACTCAACTTGTTCAATTTCAATCCAATATCATGTGGATAGTGGGTTTAAACACGGATATTTATCATTATATTTAGCATTAAATTTGAAGACCAAATGATTGTTTTAATTGACAATTTAATCAATAATTTTGAGCGGAGAAACTATCGTATGCATAGGCCTAAATTTAGGATCATTAGAAAGTAAGCCATTATTGTTTATTCAGCGATTAATAACATGATTACAAAGTAACAAAATATATTGATTCGAAATCGAACATCGCTACTGGCGTTCCTTAGTTCAGGCAGTTTCAATGGCGGTGGCCGATTATGTTGCCGGCCGAAAACGATTTAGTGTGTAGCCTAGGCCTACCTAGTAACTGACTTGGTATGCGGGCTAAGTGGGTAATTGATGAATGGCCCATGCATTGGATAGTAGGACCCAGTTTAATTGGGCCAATCGTCACTAGAAACGAACGCCTTTATTTGAATGATGTTTCGGATCAACCGATCATTTAAAATTTGCAAATTTATGGCTTAGTTATTTGATTTTTTAATTTCTTTTTGTAATAGACTAGGTCTAGAACAAAATTTCTATTCAAATTTTTTTGTTGTAGTAACACAAACAACGTTTGCAACAAGATTTTAATAAATGTTGAGTTGGACCCAATCTTTACGTGGACCCAATCATCTAAATATTTATAACACATTTTCAAAATTATTTTTTAGGTGTTCATTTGAATGCTGTTTGTCAAAATGTCTGCAAAGACAGATATTGCTTTAAAGAGGTAGGTGTAGGTTTTTGACTGTTCATTACTTCCTTCTAAAAGTTTGTTCTATTGTCGAGTATTAGTTGGCCGAGCAGGTAAGACATTTGGCTTGTACAGTAGAACCTCAATTTTACATAACTGTAAGTGACCATCTGCTTTGTTGTCCGGTAATAATCCGGTGAGTAATAACAGTCACCGGAGACTAACGGAGAAGTTCAGTATGAGAAATGCACGAGAAACTGAAAAACAGAAGCTTAACAGATAAGTAACAAATGCGTAACGGCGTCCAGTCCAAACTTTGTGCATGTTCAAAATCTCTTCATCATTCATACTTGACGCTCCTGCTCAAAACGGAGTCAATGGACGAAAACAGGAAACTAAATGGATACTGAACTGATACTAACGTATATAAACAGACTGCCATTTTTGCTCTCCGTTTCCTCTCCATTTGTGCAATCCAGTGAGATGTGACAGGGCCTTAACATACGCAGTATAGTACAAAACAAACAAAATATCAATTACAATTTTTAAATATTGAAGCACTTTGTTTCTTCACCATTATTTTTGTATATAAACAACCAAATTTAGTGCATACCATATGTGAGGTCTGACCACAAAATGAGTCGCATTATAGGTTATTAAAAGTGTAGATTACATCATTATGCTCTATGAGAAATTACCAATAACTCAGTTTTTGATATTCCTACCATTTTGTGGCGAGACCTCACATATAGTACAGTAATTATAATATGTTATGTACCACCCTATAAATATATAACGCTTGCGTCAGCACATACAGTATATACTGAGCTACTCAACTTTTTGATCAATGTACAGTACTTCAATTGTCCTCACTGAGGACGATTGAAGTACATTGGTTGAAACCTCAAGTGGCTCACAACTACATACGTGGTGTACCGCAAACATTATAAAGTATATATATTTATTTATTAACATCTCGCCATGCAAACAGTATTTGTACCACCCTGTTACACAAAATACAGTACAATACAGCATACTGTATATAGAAAAAAAGTCAACTGGAGAATTGACAACAGGCTGATGGAAGGGTTTAATAGAATAATTTATAATTATTATAATTTTTGATTTGAATAATAATTGTTTTATTTTTGTTGTTTACAGATGAATCCGGTATATTGCATGGGGGCAGTTTGTGTGGTGGTGTCAGACTTTTTTTTTGAAAGAAAACCAGAATACTACTGCCATCATGCGTTATGGAGAAACAAGGCAATGTTATGTGGATCCAAGTGGAAACTATACAAGATTTAAATATCCAAATTTACATAGATGATTTAGCTGCTACAATGTCATATTATGCTGGATTTTTCTAAATGCTTTCCTGCTTTGAAAAATACTCCTTTTATTTCACAGAGTTAAATTATTAACTTCAAAGCAATGTAGTGATAATTTGAGAAATGCTCATGTACGATGCAACCACACAGCACTATGTTTGAACATGATTTCTTATTTCTGATGGGTAATTTACTTAATGAAGTATCTAATTCGATGATGAAGAAAGTCAGCCTCAAGTGCAGCAAAATATAGAATATGGCCATGATTTTGTATTCAACAAATTTTGCAACCTCAGTCTAACCCTTCATTGGGCTGAGGTTAATGATGACCTTTGTGCCATTTGATTAGAATTGTCTAGGCCCTACTAAGTTGACTTTAGATTGACGAAACAGATTGAAAATTGTTATATAAATGAGAATTACATTTTTATATTAATATCTTGAGCATAATATGATTTTGATGAATAAAGTGTACTCTCTGAATATTAATCTACTGTATCTGTAACTTTTATGGGTAATTTGAAACTTTATGCATTCTATTACAGTATTTAATAATGGGATATGTTTTTTTTTTTTTAAATTTTTGTTATTTTCATATCGAAATGCACACTACAAATCCTATGATGATTATTGAAAGTGTATGTGCCGGCTCATGTTTTCAGTATTTTCATTGAGAGGAAAAGAAATTTTTAATTTGAATCATAGTTGGAATTGTTTTTACATGATCCAATGGTTTTGTTTATTCTTTTAGTAAGGGAAGATCCAAGGTAATGGGGCAACGTACCAGCTGCCCCCCCCCCCCCAAATCTGTGCCTGTACTACCACTTTCTACTGCTCCATTTAATTGTCTCAGATATATGGCTCGGAGTAGGCTATGACTACATTTTTTACCATTATACTGTAGGAGGAAAATTTAGTATAATATCGACAGCTTTCTCATCCAAATTATACTCTGCAACTGCCTAGGGAAATCATAGTACAGTCAAACTTGCCAAGTGGAATCAAAACTGGCATCGAAAAAAAAAAAAAATCTGCTCAACAGTGGTTGGGGAAATTTCAGAATATTAACACCTCTAAATGGTTAGAATGGACACTCTTATACATTTAGAAAGACTTTGCAAAGTGTCACAATTTAATACAATTTAGGAAAGAAAATGTCATAATTTAAAGGAAACAAAGCACACTTCCTGGGATGAGTTCAGTAGCAGCACCAGGAATTAAAAGTGATTAAAAGTGTAGATTTCATCATATATTATGCTCTATGAGAAATTACCAATAACTCAGTTTTTGATATTCCTACCATTTTGTGGCGAGACCTCACATATAGTACAGTAATTGTAATATGTTATGTACCACCTTATAAATATATAACGCTTGCGTCAGCACATACAGTATATACTGAGCTACTCAACTTTTCGATCAATGTACAGTACTTCAATTGTCCTCACTGAGGACGATTGAAGTACATTGGTTGAAACCTCAAGTGGCCCACAACTACATACGTGGTGTACCGCAAACATGGCAGGGCAAAGCCCCCGACAGGGGGGCACGGGGCCCCGATTAGGTGTTTTGCGTGCAGCTTTAGCCCGATTTGGTGTTGGGGCTTCGTCTGTCTCTTGACATTACCCTCCAAGGCCCCCGACGAAACATTTGCCCTCTCGTCGGGGGGGCTGTAGCCCCCCTAAATTTAGATTGCACCTGAGATGCTCTGAAATGGCACCCCTTAATTCCTTTTAAAGTGTCACTATTTAAATATGCTTTTGTGGCGGGATCGCACACTGAAGTTTTAAATGGGGAAGTATGTATTAGCATACTCTGGCCCACTGACGACCGTGGTTGAGGAAATTTTAGAATATACTTCTAAATGCTCGAAAGTGGCATATTGAAATGAATTTTAATTTAATTCAATTCAGTTTTCAATTCAATTCAAGACATGTACTTATCAATGCACAACATTATTACATTAAAAAAAAATACAAAAATCAATGAAGTCATTGAAGGGTCCTTACTAGAAGATAAAAAATCTTGTCAAGTAGGACCCTGACAACATAAAACAAAGACAGTACACATTATAGTACAACAAAAAGGAAATAAAATAACTACCGTAACTTACTATGATACACTAGTTATAAAATATTAATAAGTCGAAATATAATACGCTTTAATTTTTTTCTTAAACGTAAAATGGAAGAAATTTTAAAGTTTCACAATGCGGCATGACACACTATTTGAATGAAAACATTAAGCCCAACATTCTCAGCCCCATCTTACGATTAGGCCTAGTTGGGTTAGGGTGAGGAAAATCTTAGAATGACGAACTTTTGGATATTGGGAAATGACACATTTGACACGGGAGGCATTGGGATCTGTTGCTGCAGTCCCACCATAGTTGGTGTTTGGCTTTTTGATAATTTTGAATCCCCCAATGTTTGGAAATGACACTCTCAGACAGAATTAAAATGGATATTTATTCTTAATCCGAAAAGGGTACCTCGACAAATGGGAGTGAGGTGGATGCAGCCGACCCCTTTCCCGATTTGGTGAATTTTAGCTTGTTTTGATCACGATATGCTTCCACTCGAAATGAAGAGGGTGGCTAGCCAACCTATTCACCCCCCACAATCTGCCCATGCTAAAAGGGCCTTTCATGCGAGCCAGCATATGGCCTACAAAGAGAATACCACCTTCGAAGATTATTATCTCTTTATGGCACGCTGCAGTTATACAAACTTCTAAAAATTAAATCCTAAAATGGAACACATTGTACGGTATAATAAATAGTTGGCAGATGCCTTCCAGTTTAGTGCACATATCACAATGGGATCATCTGTCTCTTCATGCATTTGTAGTAAGAGATCAAAACAAAAATTAGTACTACTACATTTTGTTTCAATGTTTTAAAGGTTTGTTAATAATTATCATGGATGAAATTTTTAGTAGTGGCAATTTTATTTTTGTGAAGAGGAAAAAGGGAGGTCGTTCGCACTCCCGACCTCCTTGCCCATGCCCATGCATAATGATACATACAGGAAAAAATCCTTATAGATGTAAACATTGTGGGAAGAGGAAGAAATTCATTCAAAATAGTGATTTTAAAAAACATAAGAATACATACAGGAGAAACCTTATGAAAGAGAACATTCAACAAATATATTAATAAGCAGAAAAAAATTTAAATATACCTACAGGAGAAGCTCATTATGACTGTGAACATTATGGACAGAAATTCAAATTTAAGAACAGTACTTTGAAAAGACATTTTAGAATACACACCGGAGAAACTCCATGAAAGTGGACATATGTTTTAAGAAGTTCAGTCGAAGTAGCTTTAAAAGAACATAAAGAAATATTGTATAAATTAAACACTTGTCTACTGGATTTACTTCTGTTGAGTGGGCAATTAGTTTTATGTGGCTAAAGGTCCGTTCAATTGAAAAGTAAGTCCAGTAGTAACTAAAACATATTTCGAGTACCATGCTTACATTACAACGTACAAAAAACAAGACACTCAGAATGCAAAGATTTTCCAACAATTACACAACAAGAAGGATTTTAATGCCACAACATAATACATTTTGTGAACTACATTCTGAACTAGTTGCAGAATTTTTCAATTTAGGTATTAATTCTCATAAAATTTTTTTTTTTTTTGTGCCAGCATCTCTATGTGAAATATATGATGTGGATGTTGAAGTGTTTGTCAAATATGAACACATGCCTTTGCCTGATTTTATAAAGATGGAGTTATCTAGATGAGACAAATTCTTGAGAGTTACATCAAAGAGGTGGCCCTCCATGGCAGGAAGTGTAATTAGAGATAATGTTCATATTTCTGTTTCCAAATATTTCACTCCTCAAGCTCTGTTGTATAATTCCATAAACAATTTGTAAGTGTGCCAGTGCCTTGAAAAGGTTGCATACAGTATCTATCTTTAAGCAAGTATAAGAGCCCTTTCACATATGAGAGTTACGTCGGCCCAGGGC
Source organism: Nesometra sesokonis (assembly GCA_025631205.1). NCBI lineage: Eukaryota > Metazoa > Echinodermata > Crinoidea > Comatulida > Antedonidae > Nesometra > Nesometra sesokonis. Next base: position 13,263 of record JAOTQE010109023.1, read on the forward strand.
CGCCTCAGGGCCGGCTTAATCGAAAGTATGAACGTTCAAAAAAAGTTAAGCCGGCCCTGAGCCGACCTAACTTTAGTCCAACTTTT
>JAOTQE010109034.1:0-13347 GCA_025631205.1 Nesometra sesokonis
ATGGTTGTATCGTAGTTAAATATAATTTTATTAGGAGGTTTTCACTTAAACTATAGGCGAGTTTTGAGAGTGTATTTAGTTTAGTACTAACTGATTTCATTCATTAAATTAGCATTGGTCAGTAATTAAAATAAATTTGTAATAAAACCTAAACTTTAAAACCTGCATGTGGAATTTAATACATAGCATACCATCATATAGTTTAATTTTTAAAGAAAAATTTAATTAAACTTGTAATATGTTGTGGGAGCAGTTGCCGCAGCGGTTTGCAGTTCAGAATCCCAATCGAGAGGTTAGGAGTTCAAGACTCACTCATGCCAGTTGCTTGTGCGCCTGGGTAAACACACTTTACTTCAGTCTACTCGGCTGTATGACGGGTTCCGGTAAATTATCGTCACCAAAGTTTCAGGAGTGACTTACGAGTTATATATCTCAGACAAGTTTAAAAAATTGGCACCCCATGTCACATGGCTTGGCTACCATGTTGGATTTTTCAAGATCCATTTACCTTTTTGGTAATTACTCCCATACCAAAACTTGAAACGTCCTCAAATTTAGAATTTACTCTCCTTACCTTACCCCTGATCGATGAGCTCGAAAATGGGCACCCCATGTCCCATGGCTTCCATCTTGGATTTAAAAAAAACCACCTTTTTTCCATACCAAAATACCTTAGTCTGACCAGGCAGTGCACTGTTGTTAAGCACTAGTTTCACTATCCGAAAGGGCCACTAATCAACTTCAAGTAAGAAAGTGTAATGCATACTCCAAGCAATGAGATACATGCCCTGATGATGACATAATTTATGTCGAAATATTAAATCCTGCCACAATGGCGTGTATCTCATTGCTTGGAGTATGCATTATACTTTCTAGTTTCACTATTAGATAGATTTTCTTCAGCAATACTTCTACAAATGATGTGTTTAGCCGTTAGATAATTTTGTGTTCAGCGATGGATAACTTTTCCAAACCCAATATGGTTCGGTCATTGCGATCTGAAAATTTACTAAAGCATCTGACGAGTCTGTTATTTTGACCATAATAAATCCACTGTTCTGTCATTTTTTGTAGAAGTGTACAAGAAGTGGAATAATATTTTAATCCTGTTAATCACATTATGATGAGAGTAATTAAAATTAAATAAAGTTTGTTACACGCATTCTGTAGTTTGGCCTGTTAGTATTACCAATATTTATCCATTGTTAATGTTGCTGTATTCGTAATATTTAACATATATTTATTCTCATGAAGAATTTTATTCTCGATAAGATTTAACTGTAGATTAAAGAGATCCAATCATTGGCTTTATTCGTGTATAATTTGTTTCCCTGGAGGCACAGGCTTAAAACCATTCTGGCTTATTACATCCTCCCACTCAACTTCTTCATTTTAGATATGTACTTAAATAGGTTATTTAAATTTATTATTTATTATTATACATTATATTTTTATTTCATTCGCATCCAACAGCAAGTAAATTGCCAATTACAGCATGTATAATATATCATGCTTATCAACTAAAGCCCTGTTCACACAGAACAGTAAAACGGGGATATTGTGGTAATTCGCGAATGCTAGCTTTAGAGTGAAAGGGTACTTTCCCTTCAATGTTGGTACAGTGCCAGCATTCGTTAGATTGCCTCAGACCCTAGACATACACTGTATTACCGTTACATTGCTGTTACTGGTTCAGGTTGGATGTGTGTGAAAGGGTCAGCTGTATAATTCTGGCTTATGCAGTGAAGTAAAACTAAACAAAGGTCAACGTTAGAAGGATTGGTAAAAACAGTGCCTCCTATAATTAAGACTGCCAATTTTACGTCTTCCCACTGGGCCCTTTTCACACAGAAAACCGTCATACGACCGAAATTTGACCTTCTGTGTGAAATGTTTTAGACTGGCAATAATGCCGGCATGGGTATGGTATCATGCGATTTTTCTGTGCGAAAGGGTCTTGACTGATTGCAAGGCCTGCAGTAAGCAGTTGCGTAGTTTGTCGTGAGAATAATCCTAGCAATTTTCAAGATTGAACACAGGATGTCTGCATTGCTAGGCAAGCACATTAACCACCAAGCTACAGTGCCACTACAAAATAGAATTATATCATTTTAATAACAAATACAGCATTGCCAAGCCAAAGAAGGGAAAAGACAACAAAAATGAAAATTTGAGTTATTTATAAATTATGAAACTACACATTATCTTTAACATGCAAAAATAAATCAGTTTTGTGAAGTTACAATAACCAGTGCTCAAGTATTTGGAATGCAGGTTTAAACTGCATTTGAAAATTGGTCATGGCTAAGCAAGGATATTCTAAATTTCTGAATATTTTTTATCATATACAGTATATGAAAATTGTTAAAGTAATGAAAGTTGAAAATTGAAAAAAATTTTAATCATTTGAGGCATGTCACGGCAAAACCACCAACTTGTAGGGAAATTCAAAATTGAGTGATTGCGAAAACCATATTGAACTTTTCACCAGCTTTAAAGTGAGGGGTGAATTATCAAAATTGGACTTATCCTTTGGCTTGGCTCTGGCAAATGTATATTAATCATTCTCAATTTCTTTAATAGATTTTTGTTTTTTTTTCTCAGAACTGTTCTCAAAGTATAAATATTAAAAACTAATGATATAAATATTTTGTTAAAGGTTGAGATGAATGGAAGATTAGATCCAACGAATTCTACGTGGGTGAACATTTCCGATTGCGGCGGTATGATCCTGGAAGAGCAGCCGTCCAAACTTGCCGAGTCTTTCCGTTACTACTTACAAGGATTAGGTTATGGTATGTGTTTTCATCGTTTTCATTTTTTAGCAGATTTGTAAAAATGTTCATTTCATTTTAGAATTAATTTAAGATTTAAATATTTAATGTAAATGTTTCATATCTCGTTTCATCAGCTTTGTTAAAAAAAATAAATCGTAAAACATTTCTTGTTTCATTAGAATTTTAGTAGCGCAGTAGCTTGGTGGTTTACAACTATACCTACCAGTACTAAAGGGTTAGGTTCAATCCTGACTTAATGCTAGAATTATTCTTACAAATGTAAACAATGCCATTTCTAAGCCTCCTAAGGGGACTTTGGCTGGTATTCTCAAAAGTTACCATTTGAAAAAAATAACATCCTCTGACTAGGTTGATCTACCATGTTAAATTACTAAGGAGATCTACCTAGCAACACAGAGAACTACCTAGGAATGTGGTATATAATTACCCTACCTGTTGATGTTATTAATGCCTTAAGGTTTATTCTAAACAATGGCTGTATTTTCCTATGTATACTTGTAGACCATTGCTGATCATCCTTGGTATAATATCTTTTGATATGGTAGTTTTTATAGTGTTAACCCTGTTAACTACCTTTATCCACCTTGTTACTACCATTATCTACCATGTTAACAGAGTTATTTTTTCAAAGGGTAGTCCAGGACTAACCTTAGAACAATATTAGTTGATCCTGAAATATTCATAAAACTAGTTCCTTGCCAAATGAAATTTAGAATGCTTTAATCCAGGGTTTATATCTGGACAAATATTAGACTCCTTTGAGGATACCATTTTTAGTAAGTCCTGAACTAAAGTTTGTACACTTTCGAAAATACCGGCCTTAGAGCTTTAAAGCATGGTGATCTTTTAATTGGTGAATTACTTGCTGTCGGATGTGAATAAAATTCATAAAAACAAAAATTAGCTTTGAAAAAAAATGTCAAAAAATAGCGCAGATAGAGTATGTAGCATGAAATGTGGGGTATACAAAGAAAATGAATTAGAAAATCGCATAGTGGCTTGCTGGCAAGAGATTATAAGCTTTAAATTGGTTTTTAAATAAGGTTCATAGCTTCAGTATAACCAGAGAAAAATCATTTTAAAACATTGGTGTATGAAAACACAACTTTCATTTCTCATTTTTGTGAAATTATGACTTTTAATCTATTTTTGTGAATATCTGAAAATGACCTGGCATACAATTTGACTCATTTTGTCACGACACCTCACAATATATTCACTATTTTAAATTTTGATTTTTTTTATGAGCTGAAACTTTTCCATTTTGTGATGAATGGACCTTCTACTGGCCCCTATTCCGGCCCTCTTTTCCAAAGTCTTCATCCACCCCTACAGGGGATTGTTGTTTAGTGTAGAGGCATATAAACAGCAATGGATGTCTTCGAACTCTAATCATTTTCATTTATTTTTACTTCATTGTTAGAACACCTCCTCTATAACATCCAAGATACTGTAATGGTTTAATATTTATGATAAATACTGTACTACAAGAAATGAAGTATGCCAGTTTGTTTGGATTCAATATTTTAACATCAGATATGATGATCTTGCTGTACTCCATTTACAAATATAATACCAGAGAAACTTGCATTATCATTTCATGTATTTTTATAATATTCATTCTGCAATGATTATGCGATATTACATGTCATTTGATCCAAGTCAAGTCAAACGCTTTGGCAGCTGTAGATTATATTCATAAAATATGAATATAATTAAACTACGAATAATGATAAGTGGATACAATGTGAGAGAACTAGAGAAAAAGAATATGAAATTGCACTGAATAAATGAACATCCATCATTAGTTACAATGAAATGAAGAAAAAAATGAAATAATATTACTTGATGACGTCTCTGTGAAATCTACCAAATACAGTATGAGAAAAATATAGAAAAAAGGAAGATTAGTTATCTGAATGAATGAATATGTGGCAGAGCCCAGCCAAATGAGACATACTAGTAAGTCGGAAAATTGAAAATTGAGTTTTTCATGAATTATAAAACTACACATTATCTTTAACATGCATAATGTTATGAACAATCGAAGTTCGAACATTTAAATTGTAAGTTTTAAGAAAACTGCATTTGAAAATTGTTTTTGTTTGTATACATTGACTAAGCAAGGTCATTTTAAATTGCATTTTTTAAAAAAAGTTTTTGATCATATATCTGAAAATTGTTAAAGTAGTATGAAAGTTAAATGTATGAACTGTATATTTTTGAAATAAAATAAATTTTGAAAAAATTCACCATTTTTAAATTTTTTCCTATTGTGAAAAACTAGCATTTGCGACTTATGTTTCACTTGGCTTGGCTCTGCCACATATCCATAAAGGGTTTAATGAAAAGAAGAAATGAAGAGAATAACAAAATTTTAATATTTTTGTTAAATATCCATCTGGCACCTACAGTTGGCATGCCATCTCTATAGTAGTTTGTGTTTTGACCAAATTGATATATTAATAATAATAATGTGACATAATATATGTCGCATATATATATATATATACATTATATCATATATTATTTAGCACTTATTACATGCCAAGGCCGCAAAGCACAGTGATTTTCCCCAGTCGTTGGAACAAATGCCTATGGAACACAAATGTTGCAGCTGTAATCAGGACATATGGCATTTGAACTTCTCAGGTACCCACTTATACTGCTCCTGGGTGGAGAGATGCAATGTGGATAAAACATCTTGCCTAAACAACCGTCCAGAGTAAGTTCAAGGCCTGCTCGCACCTTTGTTCTGTTGGTGGAACAAGTTTTACAAGTTTTTCTTATAAGGAGTATTATAAACCATAGGTCCTATGTACACAAACGGCTCATGTGCACTATAAAGATCCCAATATATCTTTTTCGAAATGAGTAGGGGGTACCCAGTGTACTGGTCCATACATCCCCTGCTGTGGACAGCAGAATGTAGCGCCAGTTTCTGGCCGTAGGACATGACATGACCTTTAGGGACATAGAAAGTGATATGAATGTGTAACATGTGGTCCACAGGAACTTGCTGTATATGGTATAAATCTATCTACATTTTTACTAGAGAGATATAAATATATGAATGCAAATAAATTTAGCATATTTATCCTCTAAAATCATTCTAGTATTTACAGTGTCTTTCAACAGAACAATAATCAAACAAACAAAATGTGAACTATTTCCATTTTCCTCTTGTTCAGATTTCCACTTTTTTTTCTAATGTGAAGGCTTACTTTCCGTTTGATTGGCAATTCTGAACACGCTCTGTAAGCTGCGAAAATCCTTAACGATCATCGTAACGATCGCAGAATTATTGGTGTTGATCGCTCAGACGTGGCAAATGCAGCGTTAACTTTAAGATCATTGACCTGTTGCCATAGCAATGGATCCCTGTTGAATCCGATATGCAACAAATTCTGAATTGAAAGATGATAAAAATATATCTGTGTAAGCAAATTGGCATCTTCCATGTGACTGGTTTCAGATGTAAGGAGAAAATGCATACACATAAAATTACTGTATTAAAAAATCATTTTGTTTTAGCAGTTATTTACTATGTACATTGGAGATGGAATTGATTTGTTTAAACCTCTTTTTCCTTTGATCGTTATTCCAAAAATACTGATCTGAAACGTTTTGAACCATTATAAATAAAGTTGAAAAATTAATGATAAAATTAAAATCACCACTAAATTTTTGCTATTTACTATGCTATGTACAACAACATTTTTTATGCCTTCCTGATAAACTAAAATTGCCATAAAATAAATTTTAAGTGCTTTCTGACTGCATTTTTATTAGTAAGATAATTGTATGTTTTATGTTCTGAAGCAAGTTATTCTCAACTCCCAGAAATATAAAAAAATGATCAAAATGCATGATTTATTTCTGGGCCTAAAACCTCTACATTTCTTGCTATAAGCAATGTTACCTTGCAAGCACTCCATGATCTTTATTTTATCAAAATTATTAAACTTGAAACTCATTTCAAGTTTAACAATCCAAATAATTAACCTTTTTGATGTCAGGATTAACATCAATCGTGAAAATCCTAATTTTCCAGGATTAATGATCGAAAACACCATTTCAAAACACTGTTTCTGGGAGTAACAATCATCAGGAAAACAGGCTTTAGAAACATTTTTGCATTTAATTTGGCGAAGTGCTTGCAGTGTATTCTTGCATCTGTATATTTTATAGTCCATTAAAGTGTAAACTAAAGCGTTACACATGACCAGGATGTAGTTCAAACTGCTGACATTGAGGTGGAGAATCAAGCAAACACCGAGCCTGACAATTTTTCCCAAGCCCTTTTTTAAATATGTTGTAAAATTTATAAATAATTATTTTTATAATCAACACAAGGTTAGGAAGCATATGACTAATTTAATTCTTTTACTTTATATCTCATTAACTGCTTGAATTTCAGCTCAAAAAATGTCAGGCGTATTGGTTTCCAGTCGCCGTCGGTAACCAGAGTATTACAAAGAACTTTTTTCTCATTTTCAATGGTATTAAATTTCCATTTTTAATTATATCAGTTGAATGATGCATGTAGATGAATTTCTGAATGTGTCTAACCATAATTTAGTTTTGAGAAATTAATTTTTAGATTAGCAATTAATAAATTAATGAATTTGTGTAGTAATCTAATGTATTTATGATTTATATTTTTTATAAAAAGTGTCAAGTGTTTAGGACACTCACCTGTCATACCGATGAACCGGGTTCAATTCCCAGCGACGATGGCTCTCCGTTCACTCAGCTATGAATGAGTACCTGGTTGAAATATAACTACAAACAAAAACACACATTAATGTTGGCCTGATCATTATATTGCAATACGGCACTTGTTTAATAAATTAATTTAAAAGGGTACTGTTGATTTACGGAATCTTTCAGTACGAACCCTGAATTGGGATAACTTGTTACTGGACCGTAAAGAGCGACCTGTGGAAATTCCACGGTTCACAGGAAATAAATGATTAAGGTTTTGCAGGGCATTCTTTCGAAAATTTCAAAATTTCCAATATCCATCAATGACCCAGTTTTTAATGATGACATCTCCTACTTGTGTGCTACACCAAAACCATAATAACAAGTCTACTTTGAATCTCCCTGTCTTGTATCAAACACAAAGCACTATTCGAATGTACCATCTGTATCTTTATTTTGAAATCATATAAATACAAACTAAAAATTAAATCTACAGCCACAGGTACTGTAATTGCAAATACAATTTTGATTTTAAATAGTAAATAAGATAATAATTATGAAAGCATATCGATATTATACAGCAAAAAGATAATGATAAAAAAATTAATATGTCCTGCTGGCATAAAATTGCTATATGATTTCTTTTAAATACAGACAAAAAATTTTCTCATTTAAATATAGACCTGTAACATTAATTTTATTTTATTTTAATATATTAAATATAAACTTAATGTATAATATAATTTATGCTGAGTTAGTTCAGGAAATAAAAAATAAAATTTAATGAATTTAAACTTTAAACGCCTCATTCAATGTATCTTCTAACCTCTTTAATTACCTTTTATTTAAGTTAAATTAATTTAAGAGGCTTCTCTTTACAATTATAATAATTAATGTTATTTTTATTGGTTATTTTAATATCTTTTTTTAGTGCATCAGCAGTGAAATGCTTCAATTTTATTTTTTTTCCAAGTTGCTGTAAATTATACAGTATAGCAACATCTTATATAAACAGAAAAGAATTTTAATGAGCGCAAAATATCTAAAAAGATTTAGTAGAGTAGCGAACATCAATTACAGTATTTTTAGAATTATTTACGTAGACTTTTATTACCAAATGCAGAAAAAAAAGACTGATTGAAGGGATGATCTGCATTCAAATTAGCCTCAAACTAACAGACCATGTCAAAACTATCCTGCTGCTATTTCTGCAGTACATTTGAACTTTTTTTTCTCTTTTGTGGGTTTTACCACCTTTTATTATTCATTCAATCACATTAAAATACAGTATTTTTTATAATAATTTTTATAGGTTTGTATATACATGTACGTTAGTATAATATAATATGGCGGACAGACAACCAATGTACTAGGTCAAACACCAAAATAAGTATTATAAAAAACATAAATAGTAATTATTAAACAAATCGGCGAATGTCATAAAAAAAACATCAACACCCAGTTTTGACTGGGAGAATAAGGTTCTCTTTCCATCCAGCCAACTGTAATTGTCGCGGTTCCTCGCATTTCCCTGTTTTACAAACAAAGTTGTCCCTTTGAAGAAAATAACACCCTCTGACTAGTTAGGTCTACCATGTTAAATTACTAGAGAGATCTACTGTACCAAAAATCACAGAGAACTACCTAGTAAGGTAGTATATAATTGCCCTGTCTGTTGATGTTATTAATGCCTTAAGGTTAATTTTAAATAATGGCTGTATTTTCCTATGTACTGTATACTTGTAGATCATTGCTGACCAAATCCTTGATACCCCTTTATATGTAGTTTTTATAGGATTAACCCTGTTAACTACCCATATCTACCTTGTCGCTACCATTATCTACCATGTTAACATAGTTACTTTTTTCAAAGTTGTGTATTTCTTAAACAAAGTTGTGTATTTCTTATTCTATTCGTATTTCTAAGTTAAACCATTAGTAAGCAGACACCCTCGGGTTCGGCGAAAATATCCTCTTACGTGAGGTGTCTGCCTATGAGAATTTAGACTGATAAAGAGCCAAACTCTCTAAAACCAAAAAAAAAACGTACTTATTTCATCGAATTCTTGATGCAAATGGCCTCTCAAATTTCTAAGAACCACATTCTATATTTCGCTAAATATTGTTTATCAATTTCTAAAATCAATTGGTCCAGTAATATGGTTATCACTCATTAGAGTTTTAGAATTTTGTACAGAAATTTTTTTTGATATACAAAAACCACAAAATTTTCTCCAAGAAACAAATACAGTCAACTCTCCCAATACCGGACACCCTCAGGCCGGCAATTATTTTCCGGTTTTTTGGAAAGTCCGGTTTTCTGAATTTAGAAATAAGATAATAGAATAGGAATAGGAAAAATTTGAGACTTTTAAAAAGGTCTGGTTTTTCATGAATTCCGGTTTGTGGAGAGTCCAGTATTGGGAGAGTTGACTGTACTATCAACTTTGGCAAATGCTGTGTTATTCTATAGTATAAGCTCAAATTTTGTGTTAACTGTTTATAAACTAAGTTTGTGCAAAATTTGAGCTACACTTAATTATAAAAACAACCAAATCTGCATCTTTAATCACCCAATGTTTTAATTGATTTCAAAACGTTTCCTGAATCTAAAACTTTATCTTTCTGAATGGTTTTTGTTGTTTAGCATCGCACAGTGCCATTTTTTGTCACATTGTGTCACTTTTTTTCAAATTGAAGATGTCGCATTTTATTTTTTTCCTCATCTAAATTTTTCCGTCTTTCTCTGTCCTTGTTTATAGTCATCCATAAAGGAATGTTTAACTTTAGGTCACTCATCCATCTCCTTATCAGTCATCCCATTTCCATTTTCTTTCTCTTGGATACCATTCTGTTCTTTTACATTCCATCTGTCTTGCAATCTTCCAAGATGGCTAGCCCATTTCCTTGTGGTATTTTTTGCAATGCACATGGTATATTGTTTACTCTAAATTTTTTCTCTTATACTTTAAATTTAGATAAAATACATTAAATGTACAAAGGAAGAGCAATATAAGATATCATGGGAATATGCTGGTAGTACCATATGGGAAATGCTGTGTTATGCTAATATATTTTGCATCATAAACCTATGTGTTATTGTACCATTAAAAGAAAATGAATTTGATCATCGTAGTTCTTGAATTTCAACATGTCACATGCATTATTTTGATTCAAAACTATTAAAATTGATCTCACATGTATGGTTTTTTTGTTTAATTAGATGGTTTTTATCCTATACTCCCCTTTTTATATTTTTTGCTCCCATTCTTATCCTAAATTATTTCAGAATCCACTATTATATCCACCTCTCCCAGGGGGAGGTGGGCCCCCAGGAGGGGATTCTTCCTCACCCAACCCCACCCCTTTACTTTCTGTGCATTCCCAACTGTAAAATGGATCTTGTCCATTGGTGTCCCATGTATAGAACTTTCTACATCCGCCCCTGTTATATTTTTCTACCATTTTTACTCCTTCAGTTTTTTTTATTTGTGTTCACCCCAAATCTATTTCTTACCTTTGTTTCATTCTATTTTACTTACTTTTTCCACTCATATTTTGTTTTTTCTCTCTCTTTTTCTCATTTCTCGTTTTTCCCATTCTATACTTGTTTTTGCTCTCATAAACTTTCTTTTATTTTCTATTAATTACTGTTGTTTTTAATTACTGTTGTTTTTAATTACCTTGCTTTTCTTTTCTGTCTTAGTTTGCTTATGTTATTCATATCATTCTCTTCTCTTAATTTCCTTTACCATTGTTATTTGGGCCATCTATTTTTTTTTTACTTTAATTTTTTTTTGTTTTTCATTTAAATTTATCTTATCATCTCTAGTCTTTTTTTTCTATTTACTATATTTATTGTTTCTATAATTTTTTTGTTATCTTGTTCAACATTCTTAATCCTGTCTCTTCTACTTTTGCTTTTCTCTTTATAATAGTCGGTTCATATTTCTGAATTAACTTGTGCTGTCACCTAATTATGTCTGGTTCAATTTCCCTGTCATCCCAATGTGGTTTCCTTTGCTGTCTCCCCATCCCTAATAGCAATTAAAGAATCATATTATTCAAATTCCCATCTTTATCCACCCGCTCATGCCCTTAAGTACAAACATTTGATGTCAAATAACAGAATCTTTTACTTAACAAATTCCTGAGGCTTCAGACGTACCATTACCAGGTATTGCTATCTAAGCTTATCACAGGACTCATAAATATTATATAAATGTCACTTATTGTTAAATTTTATTATTTAATATTGATTATAACATGTATCGAATTGCTATTTAGAATTTGTATTCTTCCCTAATGGAATGTTTCTATCCATTAAATGCCACGTCATGTGGAGTTAACCTTTTTTCTCGTTGATATGAAATGCCATCTCTGGTGCATGTTACACCATCTTAGCATAGGAAAGTATAATGCAAACTCTAAGAAATGAGATGCATGTCAGGATGTTTTGACCCAATATTTCGACAATGGTTATATCATCTTAAGTGAATTCACTATAGAATAATAATATTTGATGTAGTGCCTAATGCCAAGGCCTCTAAGCACTTCACAATTATTACCCCCAGTCATTGGTACAAACACCTATGGAATACAATCCATTCCGAAATGTTGCAGCTGTATTCAGCGCATGGCATTTGTACCTTCCAGGTACCCATTTATACTCCTGGGTGAAGAGAGGCAACGTGGATAAAGTGTCTTACCTAGTAACACAAACAACCAACCAGAATAAGGCTCGAACCGTCGACCTCGTGATTGGAAGTCTGAAACGCTACCGCTGCGCCAACTGCTTCCAAAGAATGTATAGTGCATTAAAGAAACAAGATACACACTATCCTGTGCTGTTTTGATATTTCGACATTAGTAATAGGAATGATTTCAATAAGAAACTATAATGCACACTCCAAAAAATAAGATACAACATTTTGATTCAATATTTCAATATTTATCATGTCATCATCCGAAATTTACTAAATATGAAAAATGCATACTCAATATATATATATAATTATTTTTTATTATAAAAATAATATATTTTGTCATGGTGATTCAATATTTTAGCAGTGCGTATGTCATCAGTTATCTTAGACAGGCGTGATACAACGGGGGCCCAATGGATTTTTTTGCACAATTTTGAATAAAACGAGCAACCATGCCCACCCGGATCTGGAAGTGGGCCCGCCCCCCTTTCGGTGGATTCTGGATCCGCCCCTGTTAAGTATAGTGCAACTCCAAGAAACAAGACTCACAACTTCATATTTTTGTTTAATATTTCAACATTCATTATTTCATATTCAGAAATTAACTCAGTAAGAAATTTTTCAATTTTTTAATTTCAATTTCAATTCAATTTCAAGTATCTTTTATTCCAAATCATTTCAATACTGTATTCGTAACAATTACAATGATCATGCAGTGATTTAGTTTACAATAAAATAATATACAGTAATAGTAACATGAAGTTGAAATGAGATGGAAAGGGCATTCAAATATAAGCTAAGCTTTTAAACATGAAGCCCGCAATAAATTAAAAAAAATATATATATTATGTTACTTAACTACAAAAAAAAAACAATAAAAAAACCTAAAAAAAAAAAACATTAAAGGTTGTAAATAAATTGTACATAGACAAATATTATATTAGAATATAATATAGACAAGTAAATGGTAAAATAGTGTACTATAATAAATTAAATTTTACACATATTTACTAATGATTTCATTATGTAGATGTCTTTTGAAGGTACTAATATATTTCTGAGTTTTTAAGTTCTGAGACAGATTGTTCCATATTTTTACACCTTGGTATGAAATACTCTGCTGACCTGTTTGTGTT
>JAOTQE010109045.1:0-13347 GCA_025631205.1 Nesometra sesokonis
TATATATATAAATATATATGTATTTTCCATAAATATTATATTGTAAAAATGAAGAAAAGAGATAAAATATATGTAGGTGCAATTCCCTCAAAAGAGAAAAAAAAAATATTTTCAGAGGCCCTTAAACTGCAGGATATGCAAGCGTGGTCAACTGAGAAACATTTTCAAAAGAAAATTATGCGTGGAAATTTAAACGCAGGGGAACTTGGATGTGCACAGAGATATGTACCCTCATGTGCTCTAGTTTTTAATTTATTTTTACTGTGGGTATCCCTGTAAAGGGCAGTCCTTATAAATTTTAGGCATTGCCTGGATCCGCCACTTTTTAAAACTGGTATCTGTATCCCAATTATCCAATAATTCTCTTGAAAGGCATTATTGCTCTTAATGCTAATGCATTATACCACAACACCATCATTTTTACAACCTTCAGTCTTACTCTCTTTAACACATTCATCTTTAGTCTCAACAGCTGCAGCATCATTACCTGTTTCCATATTACTCTCTTCTTTATCACCTTCCTGACCATTCATTCCATTTGTTCCATCTGTGTTATCAACAACGATGTATTCATCATGCTCTGTGATGTTTATTCCTGTTTCTTCTCCACCTGTGTCATCTTTACTTTCCTCCTTCACACTCTCTTTTTTCATTCCACCAGCAGTTTCATCGTTCATATCCTCTTCCTTTTCATTACTCTCTGCCACTTTCACCTCGATATCTTCACTAGCCATATCTGTAGTAACTTCATTTTTAACAGCATTTTCTTCATCTCTGACATTGCCAGAATTTGCAGCAACTTTTACCTCAGCAGCATCTTCATTAACTGTATCTTTATTGTTAGAAGCGACTTTTTCTTCCACACTTCCTTCTTTGACCACACTCTGTCCATGGTTCTCTTCTTCCTCACCTTTCTTTTCATCAACACTGCCATCTTTTATATCATTCTTTTCATCAACACTGCCCTCTTTTACATCTTCTTTTTCATCAACATTGCCCTCTTTTACATCTTTCTTTTCATCAACAGGGCCATCTTTTACATCTTCCTTTTCCTCAACAATGCCATCTTTTGTCACACATTCTTCAACTTTCTTTTCCTCAATAGTATCATCTTTTGCATCTTTCTTAACATCTTTTTCTTTCTTCTCTCCACCTTCCACTTCTTTGTTAACCTCATTGTTCTTATTTTCATCTCCGGCACTTCCATCTTGTTTGCCTTCTATCATGCTGTTGTCATTAAAGTTAGTGGTAACATTTTCCTCATCAAGATCATCTATAGGTTCAAGCAGCTCTAACATGTATGTCAGCTTCTTTGGCTTCGTCCAGCTAAAGCTGTTATCAAACTTGAAAACGTCTGGAAAAGAGATGGTAATAATCACTATATGACAGGGGCAGCAGAAACAGTTGTTGATTGGTACAGCAGATGGGTAAAAATAGGCCCATCATGAAGTTAAACATTAGATGCTCGGAACTAGTACTGTTTTTAATTTCATTGCCCACCATGGTTGGGCTGAAATGAGAACATTTTTTTAGAATGTTGAACTGAGGAAAAAGTGTTTATACAGATGAAACATCTAGATAGTTGGAAGTAGCACACTTTCACAAAAATTACTTCACTAAACCAAATAGTTTATGGCAGATGGTAATTTCATATATTTTCAGCTATCTGATCTTTGACCTTGCAAATTTGCATGCTTGGGTAATTTTAAAAATTGTCAAACCCCGAAAAATGAAAGACTATGAACTAGGGAAGACTTTAGGCATGGTTGGCATCCATCACCCAACAGTACTCAGAAGAGAGGGGTCAAAATTTGCATTTTTTCCACATGATTACATAGACTTTCACAACAAAATGTTTGCGTAAAGATGTGGGTATTGTTTTCTGTATGCAGAAATTCTAAATGAAACAATAAAATCTTTCTATGTTTAAGTTAAAAATCATCTACATTAATTAATTAATTAATTAATGACAATTTGTAAGGCCTCATCACAAATGAGTCACATCGTTGGTGAGATCAAATTATTAGGTCTGAAGTCCAATTTTGGAGAAATTTAGTTTGAATAATTATGAGTAGTATACTTCATAAAAATATTTTTGGTCAGTTTTCTTTATGCAGACTTTCTGAAATTTGTAGTCTTTTAATTTTTTATTTTTAGCTTGCTTATTGGTGAATTTCAAATGTTCATATAGTTGGAGCTACTTTCCAATGAATTCCATTTAAAGAGTAGGTTAATTAATAATTAATGACTCAATTTTTTGGATTTTCCTACCATAAAACTCATTTTGTGGTGAGATATTACATTATTGATCTGGTGTACAACACATTGAAACCTTTTTAAGTTCAGTTTTGGGAAGCTAAACAGGCATTCTAAGAAAAAATTAACCCATAGGAGAGTAGAAACATGTTTATGGTTGGAGAATTTTGAAACATTTCAAAGAAGTATACCGTAATAACTGAAAGGTTCATTGAATAATCTCTGATACAAAAGTCAAAATTCATAAATCAAGTATTACAAAATTCCATTGTTTTGGGATTCAATATTTCAACATTAATTATGTCATCATCAGGAATAAAAATTATCCATAATTATGATCTTATATTCTTTAAGTAACAAAAACTTCAATATCAAAAGTATTTAACCTATCAGATCATTATATCTAGTATCTGGAACATCAATGATTCAGATTTTTTAATCGTGGTGATGCAGGGGCATATCCAAGAAGGAGCAGGATTGGGGGAGGGGGGGCTCAAACCCCATCAGATTTTGGTAAGCATAAAAAAACTTATTTTCCCTCTTTAGTGAATTAACATGTCCATGTCCATGCCTTAATTACATCTCGGCTAGACTTATTGTAATATTATTTTCTACAGTCTTCCAAAAAAGGTTCTCAGAAAGCTTCAACTTCTCTTCAATATGGCTGCACGTCTTGTTTCTGGAGTTTCCAGATTCGAGCATATTACATCTACTCTTCTTCGACTACATTGGTTACCTGTTGAGCAACGCAGTATTTTTAAACTGTTGCTCTTTACATATAAAGCTCTGAATAATAGATCGCCACCATATATTTCAGACATGATAAATCTACACTCTTCCACTTGCTCTAGAGCTCTTAGATCTACATCTAGTTCAAAAATTTTATCTGTACTCTCTTCTCGTACTAAGTCGTATGGTGATAAAGCATTTTCTGAGGCTGCCCCGAAGTTGTGGAATGGCCTTCCTTCCACTGTCCGTGAGTCTGTTTCTCTCGATATTTTCAAGAAACAGTTAAAAACACATCTTTTCAGTTTATTTTAAGATTAAAAAAAATAAAATTAAAAAAAAAATATTTAAGAAACAATCATTACAACTTATTTTTCTAGTGCTTGAGCACATAGAGACAGTAGCATTATGCGCTATCCAACATATTATTATTATTATTATATCTCGCATTATACTACTGTTTTTTTCTGATATTATGGTATTTTCCTCACAAAGGGTACTCATTTTCTCTGATGGGGATGCTCAAGGCCTCAATTTTCAGTTTTTAACTACTGAAATAAGGCCCCATAAAAAAATTATCAGTTTATCACCCCCGCGCGCATCACTTTTGGGGAAATCTCAATTTTTTTGTACTCATTTTACTATTCAAACGATCGTGTTTTTCATTTGAAATGCTTTAGATTTTTTAAACATAAATCGATATGATCGACTCTCGAGCTAACAACGATGTAAACAGGCTAGAAATCGGCCTACAAGGATCAGTATTTACTGCTGCTGGTGTGCTTGTATCTGCGTCGTATTTGTGCGAGTCTAACTAATGGTGGACGATCTAGTACCCCAACGTGAGGTCACTACAACATTGGAGGGTTGGTTTTAAAAAAAAAAAGCCTCCCGCCCTCATCAGTTTTTATGCTTTGGTAGGGTGATAAACTAATAATTATTTTTATGGGGCCTAATGGTTTTAACTAAATTACTGCAGTAACTAGATAATTTTGACATGGTTCCTTATTAATAAAGTGAATTTGTAACTCACAATATCCAGGAGTGCCTAATTCTACTTGACCATCTTGCAGTACAAAATGGCTGTTAACTCGAGCGGTTTCTAAAATCTTCACTTTCTTTCCATTGTTGTCCATCCGTTTAATTCCAAATGCAATATCATGATCTTTTGTCTTAAATGCATACCTATAAATATAATAAAATAATAATAAATATAAAATATAGTTTAATATTAATAATAATATTTATTTTGGTATAAATAATTTTGTACCAAAAATAAAAATACATTTAATGTCAGATTTAATTCCATAAGGCAATATCATGATCTTTCTTAAATGTATACTTATAAAAATAATAAAATAATAATAAATACAAAATACAATATAATATTAATAATATTTATTTTAGCATAAATAATTTTATACCAAAAATAAAAATACATTTAATGTCAGATTTAACAGATTTAATTCTAAATGCAATATCATGATCTTTTGTCTTAAATGCATACCTATAAGTCTAATAAAATAATAATCATAAAATATAATATAATATTAATAATAATATTTATTTTGATATGAATATTTTTATACTAAAAATAAAAATACATTTAATGTCTTCTTACAAAATGTGTTGCATTGCCATTTAGATCTAATTGAGAGAATAAAAAAAAACCTATGGTAATAGAACTTTCTCCTTTGCTGCATCATCCATGTGGAACAAACTACCTTTATCCTTAAAGCAGTCTGCAAACATTGAAATATTTAAGTCTAAACTAAAAACAGATTTATTTAATTTATAAATCAATCTCTTGAATGTACAAATGCGCTTTTGATCATTTATTTATATCTGGAATTAACGCTTTATAAATGTTTTATATTATTATTATTTATTATCACAAAAATACTGTAGGTCTGGGTGATGTTGTTTTCATTAACCACTGCGTGTACATTCCAATTAGCAAGTTTGATCAATTTTACCCTACATTTTCAAAGAAATTTTGGGAAATTTTGAATTAATCTCCTCACTGGCTTATCACATTAAATGATTATAAAGGATATGAATATACTGTACCGCTAAGCCATCAAATGGACATTAATCCAATTATCTATTGTAATAAGACTTGACAAAACTTTATAATGGGGATGTACACCTAATGATTTTGAGTACATAGCACTTGTAATTTATTACACTATACTTTTTAGGACATTTTTGACACAAGGAAGTGTCTTTTCTGCAGATTTTCTGAGATTGATAATCTTTTAATTGTGTATCCTTAATAATAACATTTAGTAAATATAACAAAATATTAATGTTTTTACCTAAATACACAACCAGGTTTAGTGACATTGTACTTAAACTCCAGTATAGACCCTCGTTTGACAATCCTCTCTGTCATGTGTTCATCAGAAACATTCACTTCTTGAAAGTAATAAGATTTGGGTACTTCTCCACCTAAACAAATCTGAAATTAAACAATTTCAAATGAATCAATAATCACATTTAAACTTGATACTGACTACACCACCACCATCAACACTATCACAACTACTGTACCACCAACACTGCTGCCACTCTCAACACTATCATAACTACTACCACCAGCATTGGCACCAACACCATCAACTCCACCACCAACACTATAACAACCACAACCACCACTATTATTATTGCATGACTTACCTTACTTGGACACTTTGGGTTGCCATCAGGGTCTTCTGCTGTACCTGCCCAATGAACTGGCAAAACATTAACATCCACATATTTCAATAAAACTTCCCGCCAATCATCTAAATAACAAAGCACTGGCGTTAGAGATATTATCAACACAGAATCTTTTCACAATTTTACATGATATACCAATGCGTTTAAGAAGATTGTCATTCATCCAGGTATATAACGATAATAAAGTATACAGTGAAACTAATCAACTGGACTTAACTGTTATTTGATATAGGCAACAGTATCGTGTCTTATCCAAGTCAAGGAGGCAGTTTATGTACACAGAGAGCGGCCTTCACTGAATAAGGGAGGAGGACTCCGACACAGCCTCGCGAGGGCCTACAAGTCTGTAAACCGGAAGATTCCCAAGAGGTTTTCTACTTCCTGTGACGTCAACACCAAGCACTCACCAGTCAATGACCTTTTGCCGCCAGACCATCAGTCGGCCTGACGATGTGTCTTGGATAAGACACGATACTGTTGCCATCATCAAATAAACAGTAAGTCCAGTTGGTTAGTTTCACTGTATACTTTATTATGATATACCAATGTTCATCTGAAGACATAAAACTGATAGGATTTGCTTTTCCCTTTCACTGTGCAGTGGTAAAGTCGCTAATGCAGAAGTGCACCACACCCATATAGAATAAACAAAAAAATATGTGATTTAAAATACTGTAAATGGCAAAATTATATCAAAAGAGATTTTCAAAATTTATGATGAATGGGTGGGCAAGATGTTGGCTTATGGTGGAAAGGAAAAAATAGGTAATCTGAATAATTATGACGCCATATGATGTCATGGCGGCCATTTTGGATTTTTTAAATCCAAACTATGAAAAAAGCTAGCTTTTTACCAAAAAATTCAGGACTAATCGATGGGTTTTCCACTGAATCATGATGCAGATACACACAATGAATAAAAATATAAAAAGTCTGGATCACTTTCATCATTTTATAACAAAATAAATACAAATTAAAATTTATCAGTAAAATCGTAAAAAAACATTATGTTTTCAAAAAAATCTGTTTAAAATATAGAGGGCACATAAATTGAAGGATATTTTTTAGTTGTAATGTTGCATATATCTGATATATTTGATAGGAAAACTGAAACTATTTGAAGGCGCATGTACAGTAGTATAGGCAATTATTTTTAAAGAATAATATATTTTGGGCTCGGTTGTCCAAGTCCAAGAGATTCAACAACATTTTTTGGGCCCGCTAGTACTCCGCATTTTGATTTGTTTACAAGGGCAGGTCATACACTTGATATTTTTTTGAAAACATTTTATCTTTAATCCAGCATGAGTGACATCATCATAAATATAAGATGATGTCCTCCTGTAAGTGGTTACCTCCTATAAATGGAGACTTTTCTGACCCAAGGGTGTCGCACGGTAAGTTCAACTGTAGGGTTACTATAACACCATTGAAAAGATGCGTGTATTAACTTACTTCCTAATATATGTATTTTCCTACGAGTATCTGAATTTAATACAGGGCGACACATAGCATAAATAAGCGGGAAGATCTTTGGAACTCGAATGATTAGAATCACTTTTAGGCACTCTGGATAATGGTCCTGTAAAATAGTATTTAACTGTAAAAAAAAAGGAAAAAACAAAGATTATTAATTTATAGTATTTATTTTTGTTATAGAAGTGTTCTAGAAGTATATGAAAATTTGGACCAATTACAGATGTACGGTAACCTCATCTGCATGCATAAAATTTAGATGTATATAGCACCCTCTATGTTTAACAAATATAGAGGGCACTATATACATAACAATTTTTGTTTTGAGCATGAGCCAATGTAAAAGTTGATGTGATACATAAAAATTACTGGAATTTTAAAATTTTCTACTGACATTAATTATAGCAAATGGAGAACCCTTTATAGTTAAAAATTAAACAGGTATGTTATGTAGGTGTCCACAACATCTTTTGCCACCACCTACAACAAAGGTCACCATTACCAATACCACTAATCTTTACTACCACTACCATCAAAATCACCACCACCACAACCATCACCACCACCATTAGTACTATCAACCACCAGTACCACTGCCACAACCACTACCATCATTTCTACTAACATCAACACTACTACCATCACAACCATTACCACCAATATCATCATCTTCACTACACATTACTACCACTACCACCATCACCAAAACTATTAGAATAAAACTACCATCACTACCACTACAATCACAACAACTTCCATCACCACCATTAAAAACACCACCATTCCATTTTCACCATTACCATCACCATTACCACCATCACCATTACCATCATCACCATTACCATCACCACCACTACCATCTTCACTACACATTACCACCACTGCCACCATCACCAAAACTACCATCATCACTACCTCTAACATCATAACTACCATCACAACCATTGTCAACACCACCATTACCACCACCACAACCATCACTATCACCTTCAATACCATTACCACCACTAGTATCATCACCACATGATCAGAACCAAAAGTACCATCACTATGACCACTACCACCACCATTACCATTGAAATCAATACCCACCACTATTCACATGACTGAACTGCAGTTATTCAGTGTGTGGTACTCAACGATAACCCAAAAGTACTTGACAGGGATGTTGGTAAATTCGACAATACACAGTACTATACTTTTACTAAACATGCTTCATCCTTGCTGCCAAATGCAAATGACCTATGTTGCATACATGTGCAACATGTATGCAATCAATGGTTGATATCTTATTGGACAAATTATTTTCTCATCGTTGTCCATTACCATATAATTTATATAAATTAAAATTGTTTAATAAAAATTATGTATAGGAAAAATATGGGTACAGTATATTTCTTTTGTTGAAAACAATGTCAACTGCTTGATATTTTGCTATTTAAATATTTTTTTTATAATATTTTTTATTATTTTTTGTAAGGATTTAGCAGCTTAATTTCTATTTCTTCTACTCTCATTTTCAATGCACATTAGTGAATACATAATTTGTGATTTCTATATCCATTAACCGAACCAAGAACTAAAAATAGACATTAAGTGGACTTAGTGCTAATGCTTTTACTTAACAATAAAGCATATTCCTCAGACCTTACAAAATTTTAAGACACATGTTTGCCACTTGGGCAAGCTATTTATAAAATTTAGTTGCCCCAAACAACTTTACTTTCCCCAAACTCCCTAATACTCAAGACTGGCAGGTTTCAGTTGCCTGTTGGACAACATGTTATAAAATTATGGTTGCCCAGTCTAAATATTTGGCTGCCATGGAATGACAGGCAAGTGTTTCTTTTATTACAGTGTGAATTATCAAGGATAATCAATTAAAGATGCATTGTCACCTGAAAAATGACAAAAAATTAATTTTGAAAATAACTTGCTTAGTTTGAAGAAGTATATAAATTATGACCATTCCACCCAAAATCAGAATATAAAAAAAAAATATTTACCCCTACTTTGCAATATTATAATGCTTATAATTAGCAAAAATCCATAAACAGGCTGGAAGCATCTAAAATTTTGTTTATATTTCTGTGTAAAAATCTTATTAAACAATTTTTAAATACAGTAATTTCTATTCTCAAGTCCATAACTTTGATGTTACTTTAATATGAGCAAGTTAATTTTAAAATTAATGGGTATGACTTTTTGGTCATTTTTGGGTGACAATACATCTTTAAGTATGAAGACTTGTTTTCAATGAGGTTGTTCTGGTGGTAATTAGGCTACATAACAGGGGGAAAATCCTCTACTCTTTTCCAAAGCATGTACTGTATTCTTTAACGTGCAAGTTAGCCATGTTGTACATCACACCAATGAGTTTATGTCTTGTCTAAAAGAAGGTGTGCTGCATTTCAACCCTCCACCTAAAATGGAAATGATGATGTGTTCTCAAACTGGGGACCAGCGAGTCTCCACGGTTCAGCACACAACACAGTGGCTGCCATCAATTTAGCCGACTGAGGTAAATACCAAACAAGGAAATAGTAAAGCTTACTTGATTGTATATGTCAATGCCAGGCTTCCATAGATGTTGACGCCCCAAGCCATTCATATCCATGATGTATGTGATGCCAGCTATTGGCTTACCTAGCTACATAAAGAAAAATAATCAGAATTTAGAATTGTATTTTTAATTACAGAAAATTTAAAAAATAGAAATGAATCATAAGGCCTAAAAAAACATTTTGTTGTCAATGCAAAAAAGCAAATTAAAAAATTTGAAATTTTTAAAAACATTTCATTAATGACCAAATATATAAAATCATCTCCAATTATTGTAAGTACCGTAATGAATTTGATAAAACATAGAGAAAGGGGTACAATTTTCCAAAAGACCCCAGTTTTCATATTTGTTGTGGTTGAGCTAAATAATTTTCACAAGTATAATGAGGGCTTAGCTTTTTGTTTAATTTTCTTTATAGAGGGTAAACTATTCATTACAAAAAAATGTTTTTATTTTATTATAATCTTGGTTTAGGCAAATAACTACTTGTGAATTTACTGTATAAGGTAGTTAATTACCCTACAGTATCTAAGAGCCCTATATGATAGTTTCATTTTGATTTTTGTTTCAATTTCCTCCTTAAAAATGTTTGTAAAAGTTCAAAATGAACAGGATTTTATGGTATGTTATGGATGGGCTGTTTTTTTATCAGTTTGTTAATATTTTAATATCTCATATTTTTTTTATTGTAATTGTGTATTTTCCATAAAACAACAATTAAATAGCTTTTTACATCATGAAAAATAAAACAAAATTGTATGTTTTCATAATTAAAATACAAAACCAGGAAATACTAAACCTCCGGAGAAGTAGATTAACTTGATTTTAAGTAGATAGGGTCAATGAGTTTAATTCCTTGTATGGTAAGCTAAGGAGCTATAAGTAGACCTACTGGTATTATTGATGGTATCTTAGGCATGTTACAAGGATACAACCAATGATACTGTATGTTGGAATTATTCATTATTGCATACAGATTTTTTTAATCAAATACAATTTTCTAAATAACAAAACATTAGAAGTTCTTTGTACTTAAGTTATTACTTTTTTTTCTTTTCTCAAAATCCAAATTCTTTGTTATATTATAAGGCAATGAGTTATGAAATGAACTGAAAATAGAAATTAATTTATTATTTGTAAAAAACTGATTTTTTAATTAAAAGAATTAAAGAAATTATTCATCTCAATACCTAGTGCATGATAATTAGCGAGCACTCTGATATACCTGCCAACTTTCACGTATAATGCGTGAGTCTCACACATGGGACCTATTTTCAATTATATCATGCATGGTAGATAAATTTTCTCATGCATTTCTCACAAATAGTTTATCTCACGCATGAGATATTATAGAGCAAAATACAGTGAAAACGGCCCCAAAATCGGTGATAATTACATATAGTGAACAGACCTTCCAACATCTGACTCTAAAATTCTAGAGAATTTTTCAAAGTGCGCCCTCTATCTTAAAATACTACACCTTCTAATGTATTTTATGAAGGGTAAAAAAAACAGGCCTGCAAGAGGTTAACTAACACCACTTACGATACATTTAGAACGATGTACACAATTATTTATTTTAAAAGTACTGTATTTAATGATTAAATATTACTCTAAGCCAAACTATGGTATTAGAATATGTTTAAATTTAAACAGAAAATCAGGAGGTTGCTTTAAAAAATCGGGAGACTGTTAAAATTTCGGGAGACTCCCGGACAAATGAGGAGGATTGGAACTGCTGAATGAACATGTTTGTTTTGTTTGTTTTTTAATTTTTTTCAAAGTTGTATTGACTGAATTCATGCTTAATTGAACAACTAATACATCACTGATTAATCTTGACATTGATTCTTGAATAGCTATACATGAAGGGGAACCCCCTACTTTTGACAAGGTAGTGGTTTGTAATCTAATAGCTTCAGTAGGTTATGACAGCGAATGAGATCTAAGATTTAGTTTCACTTACAGTATGTTATGTTTATTGTATAGAGCTGTTTATAAGGATACACATTTTTAAAATGACTACTTGGATCCTTGAGAAAATTAGTTCTGAAACTGACTGTTGGACCCTTGAGAAAATATTACAGAAATTAAGTGTTTGGGACCTTAACACTTTTTGTGTAATACTGTATTCACATCAAAAACAGCTTTGTAATTAATTTACCTTGTGTGTTTGTTCATTTATCTCTTTTACGAATCTTTCCAATTTCATAATGTTGTGATTAATTAGGTCGCTTGTTTTGCAAGAACGTAACAAACCTGAAAAAAAATTAAATTAAAATGTTAACATAATAATAAAAACCAAATTTTATATCTTAAAAATCTACTTAACTAATTCACAAATCTCTTAAAAGCAGGAATTTTATGGACAAACTTTCATTCCTGATGATGACATATTTTATGTCAAAATATTGAATCCTCGTCACGATGGTGTGTATCTCATTGCTTGGAGTATGCATTATACTTTCTAACTAGAAGTTGATTAGTTGACCTTTCATTCCTGATGATGACATAATTTATATTGAAATATTAAATCCTGTCACGATGGCGTGTACCTCATTGCTTGGAGTATGCATTATACTTTCTTACTTGAAGTTGATTAGTGGACCTTTCGGATCACAAATCTCTTTGACATAAAATCCCCATGTTCTCTTAATTTCACTTTTACAGCGCTCACTGGGTTTGCTCTCTCCCGTCCAATGTGACCGAATGCTTTCCTTGAACATAACTGTCCCTTTGGAAAAAATAACACCCTCTAAACTAGGTAGATCTACCATGTTAAATTACTAGGAAGATCTACTTAACGACACAGAGAACTACCTAGTAAGCGAGTATATAAGCCATTTCACAGTTTCAATTGCGCATGTGCAGATTAAGGTCAAGTAATAAAATGACGCGTGGCAATCATATCCTTTTCAATAAAAGACGCGCATCATTTTACTACTTGACCCTGTTTGTTAATGTAATTGATGCCTTACGGTTTACTCTAAATGATGGCTGTATTTTCCAATGTATACTTCTAGAGCATTGCTTTGGTAGTATCCTTGATACGGTAGTTTTTATAGGGTTAACCCTGTAAACTACCTTTATCTACCTTGTCACTACCATTATCTACCATGTTAACAGATTATTTCTTTTAAATGGGTCCTTCAATCTCATTTCATTCTAGTGTCTACTGAAATTTATTTAGACCAGTATTCAGCCGGATTTAAGGCCCCCTTCGGGAAGTAAAATATATCAGTACTATATTCACTCTAACGATTCGCCAATTCACCAATGGCTACTGGAATTCTCATTTGGCTAAAATAAAATTACCTCTGACCATTTTTCCTCCATTTTTATTTATTTTTAAAATTTGGTTAAAGAATTTATAATTTGACTAAAAAAATCAGCAACCTTTAGCCAATTTGGCTAAGAAAAAAATTATTCTAGTGTGAGTGTAGCAGTATTACTAACATTGTCTATAAAAATATTTAGCAATCATAAGACAAGAATTGATCTCTTAAATTAACACACACTTGAAGCCATTCCCAGCCATCTAAAGCCCAAAATTTCCCAGGGGAGCATGTCCCCGGATCCCCGGACCCCATAGAAATTTGACTCTC
>JAOTQE010109056.1:0-13347 GCA_025631205.1 Nesometra sesokonis
GTCGTCGTTTATTTCATCGATTGTTTCATAGTGTTCCGATTCATGGTGTTTGTCTGTGTTTGATGTTGTGTCAAGTTTGTTGTCCGATCTTGTTTCTATTTGGTCATTATGAACAGTTACAGTTTTTGGAGCGTTTTCTTTATTTTGTAGGCTTGTTTCAAATTGTTTTATTGAAATTTGTTGTTTCTTTAAAATGCCCAGCAGTTGAAGCGGGGACTCTTAGGCTGGTATTCTCAAAAGTTAGTCATGGACTAACCCTAGAACAGCACTAGTTGATCCTGGGCTCTCCATAAACCTGGTTCCTCAACGGACAAAATTTAGAATGCTTTAGTCCAGGGTTTATAACTGGACAAACGTTAGACACCTAAAGTTGAGAATACCATAGTCAGTCCCAGATTAAATCTGAATTTAGTTCTGGACTAAAGTTAGTCCGCTTTCGAGAATACCAGCCTTCGAGGATAAGTCGCACCCTTTAACGTTAAATTTTTTTTTTTTTTTTTTTTCTTTTGCTTGTCAAAATGAATAGGGATTTAAGCCCCCCCTCTCCTAAATCTCAATCCTGGATCCACCCCTGGGATACATTTTGTAAAAAATGGCCTCAGGTGTTAGTTGTACTTTGCAAAATCAGGTCACAATAGCCTTGCCCCTACAAAGTCCTGCATACAACTCACACAATACCATGACTTTTTAAAAAAAAATTAATGAAGTAATGTTAATTAATGTTAATTTTAATTAATGAATTAATGTTAATTAATGTTAATTAATGTTAATTAATGAAGTAATGTTTTGTACAGGTTAATTGTATTCGTTGACATGAGTGGAGGATTAGCACCAAGTAAAACAACAGTGTATGTTTCCAACTTACCATTTTCGCTCACCAACAATGATCTACACAAGATATTTGAAAAGTTTGGTCGTGTTGTCAAGTGAGTAGTAACTCTTTTCACTAAAAGTGTGTTCCTAATATAAGGCCCCATAAAATTCATTAGTTTATCACCATCACAACGTATCACTTGCAGAGCTCCCAAGTTTCCAGGATTGTCCTGGAGTCTCCAGGAATTTTGGATCATCTCCGGGACACCTGAAATTATCAAATTTCTCCTGGAATTTAGTTTTTTTTAGGAAATTCTTTAGGTTCTGTAAAAGTTTCACAACTAGAGCATAAATTGGCCAATTAAGTTCATTTGTATTGGTTGAATGTAAGCAACTATGAAGTTCAAGAATGCTTTGGGGTTCGCTCATTTTAACATTGACAATATAAGTTATAAACTACAATTTTATAACAGGCAAGGTGTTGAGTCTTTAAATAATGGTATTTGAACACATGTTTTAGGAATGGTACCCATTACAACAGTGGTAGTAGCACCACATTAAAATCTCCAAGAATTCTGTTTTTACAACTTGGGTCCCCTGCTTTTGGGGAGAACCAATTTATTTTTTAATTCTTAACATTAATTGTGTAAACTCCAAGCCCAAAGGAGGAATAAGTTGAAAAATTGAAAATTGAGTTATTATAAATTATGACTACGCATTATTATCTTTAATGTGCATACAAAAAATTGATTTTTCCTTGTGAATTTATGAACAATCAAAGTTAGAAAAACTGCAGTTAAAAATTGCTTGTCATCAGTATATTGTGAGTAAACAGTTTCAATTTTAATTGAATTTTTAATTTTTTTTTTCATATATATCTGAAAATGTTTATGTACAGTAGTATGAAAGATGAATGTTTATACTGTACTGTAAGTTTTTGAAATAAATAAATGACCATTTTTTGTTTCTGCCTACTGTGGAAAATGATTATCATCATTCATTATCAATAAAAATGTTAAAATCTTAATACGTCAACAATGTTGTCGTTTTTATTGATTATTACATTTGATTTGATTTATGAAAATAAAGTTTTCATCATATACACAATAAAGATTCACCCTGGCATTCTAGTATAAATACTTTTTATTTATTTATTATTTATTAAAAATTTGGTATTGATATCGAACATGAAATAGTTGACCAGAGGTGTGCCAAGAGGGCACCATGGGCTGAGAGCCCAACACAAATGTGGGTATCCTCTGAACACTGATCGTCACAAAATCATTAAAAATATGTATCGTGGTATTTTAGCGGATAATTTTTTCCTGCAGCAACACATCCTTATAGTCAGGGTTAGGATGGGCCTATAACATTGTCAGTATGATAACGATTTCAATGTTGTCAGTATGATAACGATTTCAATGTTGTTTTTAGGGTGACCGTTGTGAAAGACAAGGAGCAACGACGAAGCAAGGGCATTGCATTCGTTCTTTTTATTGACAGGGATTCTGCTCACAAAGCAGTGAAAGCTATCAATGGAAAAGAGGTAGGTAACAAATAAATTAGCTGTTAACAGGAAATTAAAGATGTAGTACAATATATTATTTTAATTTATGAAATGTGATTGACTCTTTGGGCATTTAGCTTCTGATGATTAATGTTCTTAAATTTTATATACAATTTCTTCAATGATGACAATTATGCCTTAATTTTGTTATATTTTAAAACTTTGAAAAAACATTTTTAATGTGTAAGAGTGCCATTTTTGAGCATCTAAAAGTGTTACATTATATTTCTTTTTTAAATAACAGTGGCTGGAGCTGACTCGTGAATTCTCTTGAATTTTGGATTTAGAGAGTTTTATAAAATCATTAGAAATTAGTGTTTTGGTTTTGCAGACACTAAGTAAATTTTTGACAAAATTGTGTGTGTAAACAAGGGTCAAAGTGACACACAAGGACTGAAAAAACAATGGACAGTTATTTCATTAATCTTATTGCATTGTTTCACAGTTGTTTGGAAGAAAATGGAAGTGCAGCATGGCAGCTGATAATGGCCGAGCATCCGAGTTCATAAGACGCAAGAATTATCCAGATAAATCTAGATGCTATGAATGTGGGGTTAGTACTGCAATTAGTTTTTAGCTCTGACTGGACTGAGCTTTAGAAGTATCTGTCTGATTGATTGATTGATTGATTGATTGATTGATTGATTGATTGATTGATTGATTGATTTATTGAGTAATGTATCTTTTGGAGATGTGGCCGCTTGATTGTTTTAAAACATGTTTTATTTGTATAGTCATGAAGAAGAATTGATCTCATACATAAAATTTTATTTAACGTTACAACTCAACGTCTCACTAGTTTGGCCAACTAACACTCGACAATCAGAACATGGTTTAGGAGGAAATAATGAAAAGTCAGAAACATGTAAAAAAAAAATGTTTAGTCCTCAATGGGACTCAAACCTATGCATGAATGTAATTGCAGGTTACAAGTCAAATGTCATACGCCTTCGACAATACAACAGAGTTTTAGAAATAAATACTGTGCAATCAGAAACTTGTAAAAAAATTTGTGTAGTCCTCAATGGGACTTAAACCAGTGCTTGAAATTTATTGGCAGATTACAAGTTAAACGTCTCACCCAATTAACCAACTAACGACCGACAATTAAACAGAGTTTTTAAGGAAATAACAAACATTTGTAAAAAAAAATAATAATAGATCAATTGGAAACAAGCAGTGTTTTAGAAAATAAAAGAAATTTTATTTAGAAGGATGGGACAGAGCTGAAACTTATCGAGATAAGAGCGCTTGTTATATTCTATTTACCTAATACTACTGTATAGCAATGATTTGTTGTTTTCAATAATGTTAACGATTCTAAGAACAGATAGAAAGTAACAGTAAAATTTGATCTGGCTAATTACTTGCTTCTATGAAAAATAATTGTAGCCCCATTACAGATCGTAGACTGGACAACGAATGTTTTCCAGTGGCCCCTAGGTGCATGCAACCATTAATTTCCACCAAAATTTAGTCAATTGTTCCTTGGGTCATTTCAAAACTTCCTTGAAAATTTCTTCCGAATCTGCCAATTAGTGTTTACATTATGCTGCGAACAGACAAACATACAAACACGCAAACTCATACGCGTTTTTGAAACAGAACGGGGATACACATTTTTTTTTAATGCCAACCGGGGACCCTAAAAAAGCATCAACCAATGATATCGTGCATTTAAAATTAACTGTATAGGCTCAGAATTTTGTCAGTAGAGGAGCAAGAATTCAATGTTATAGAGCGTATGCACACGAGTGTATAGAAAACCGCTCTTACACAATTGTTCACAAATATATGCCCAAAACAAGTGTAAAATGGTGACAATGCTCAAACATTAAAAAACGTATTAAAACCATAGGGGAACCTTATTTGGGGTTATCCTCCACAAGGTCTAAAATCAGGAATATCCCCATTTCATGGTGTATCCCCTATTTGTAGGTGGGTATTCAACCAAATGTCCCTGGTTGGCGAATACGTGCACACACACACCCACACACACCCCCACCCATCAACACGACTGAAAACATAACCTCAAAAACTTTGGTGAAGGTAATAATTTATTAGTAGTGATAAATGTTTTTTTTTTTTGTCTCAGGCTGAAGGCCATCTTAGTTATCGGTGTCCTACCAACTCATTAGGAGAAAGAGAACCACCCAAGAAAAAAGACAAGGATGGTAAAGACAGAAAACGTAAGGGAACTGGTCGTCCTGCTGAGCCGTGGGAAATAAAGTAAGTTTATTGTCTCTCAAGAATGAACCTCAGGGTAGAGTAGTGCCTGTTTACACAGTCAACTTTCTCATTTAAACAAGAAAACTGCCAAAATAAAGCCTGTAAATCACTTGTTTATTTTGTTCTTGGTTTTTGAAATGTTGTTGCTGTTTTAATGAACTAGGAGTAGGAAAAAGTTGAAAATTAAAAAAATCAATCAATTATATATGTGAGGTGTTGTGTAATCAGTGATATATGTGAGGTGTTGTGACCAAATGATTTGTGTTGTACACCAGGTCATTTTGAGATAGAAAGTCATAGTTTTATAAAAATTAGATTTTTGTTTTTGGAAGTTTATTACTTAAATGTTATAATTACAAACATCCTGTTTGTTTATTTACAATAAGCATGTTTTTTAACTACATTTTGTAAAGGCTGTTTTTCAGAATCAATGGAAAAACAGGCAGGGAGTCAACAGTTTTTAATCTTTAAAGTTGATTTTCTCCTAAGTGTGTTTTCTGGTGTGTAAATTTCAAAATGATTTTTCTCTTGTTGTATTCCACCTATATGAACCAAATTCAAACACCAAATTAAAGGCTATATCTTCAATCTGAATATGACAATAACTCAATTTTTCAATTTTGTACAACATGGCTCAATTTGTTGTGATGCCTCAAATATTATTGGGTGATATATTGTCGGCCATTTTAATAAAATCATTGACTGAATAGTGTTTGTAAAATAGGTTTGTAAATGTGAAGTTTGTAAACAAGCACGTTGACTTACAGTTTTATCTAGTCAATAGAATAAACTTGTTCAATCTTGCTATTTCATTTTGTTATCAGTGAAGAAGAGGATGAGGATGAGGAGCAGGGAGAGGATCCAGCCTTAGATAGTTTGAGCGCTGCCATTAGTTATGAGGTAAGCTTATGTAAGCCAGTCAATCTTCATCATATCTTCTCACGTTATACATAATTATCATCACTTTTCTTCTTCCTATGTGATTTTCCTGTTAAATTTATTTTAAATTATTAGCTTTATTGCTTCTATTTTGTTGTGTTACTTTGTGTCTTATTGTCTCTCCTTTTCCCCAGTGTGTTTCTATGGTTTCCTAACACAAGCTTTGCTTTTTGAGAATTTTCCACTCTTTTTATAAAATATGTATTTTATGTTGTATATTGTAACAAAGAGAAATGAATTAAAATGATGATAGATTGAATGTTCTCCTTGGTATCATCACATTTTCATGAGCATATCCAGGAACGTGTGAAACAAGGGGCGTGTTCACGGTTTTAAATTTAACAAGAAAAAAAACCTGTTATTCGTGTTTTTCGAATATTCTATGGTGTAGTTATCTGCATTTTTCCTGTATTCTATTTTTGAGAAAATTTTAGAGGTGGTGCATGTAATTATAAGGGGGGGGAGGGGCGTACATGTATTTCTGACGATATTAGAGAGGGCGCGTGCCAAATGCGCCCCCTCTAAATCCACCACTCCTTTTTTCAACATCGTCATCAACATCAGTACAACTATTAATCATCTCCATCCGTATTATAATTAACACTTTTGGTACTACTTTCAATTGCATATGTTTTAACTGTTTAATTGTTTAAGTACTGTATATGAAATTGTACAGTAAACTATAATGCTACTACAGTGTTTTATTTGATATGAGTAATAATTGCCATAATGAAAACAAAATGTACTTTTGTAAATACTATTTTGTGGAAATGATTAAAAATGAAGACTGTTGTAACGTTAACAAACTAGACGGTAAGCGAATGAAGCAAGGGCAGTCTAGTGAAAGTATATTTATTAGGCAAGTTTGACTGTATTTCAGTGTCACTAAAAACATGTTTCTCTACCCACTCCTATACGTACAAATACAAATTTTCAAACAGGGAAAGCAAAGTATCTTTATAACCCTAATCATCACCTTCAACATCGCCATGTATTAACATTAGATTTTAACGAAATTTTATTGATTATTGTATAGTTCATAAAATCAAAAGCTTTACTCTATATTTTGTTCATTTCTTCAGTATGATTTGCGAGAAAAAGAAAGTTACGGAAGTAGCTCATATGAACCAACTAAGAAAAAGGTTAAAACTAGTGCTTACTTCAGTGACGAGGAAGAAGTTGACGGAGACTGAACGCAGGAGCGAGTGTTTATTACAATGACGTAGAAGAAGTTGATGGAGACTGAACACAGGCACAAGGTCTTACTATGGTGACGTGGAAGAAGACAAAGGAGAATGAAAAAGAGAATGAATGCTGCTTTTAATCCTCTGATGTCTCTTATTAAGATCATTAATGGTGAAGATCTGATTTGAAAGAAGTGTGGAAGGCAGGCCACAGTTAAAAATAACTTTGGTGGCTGATTCTGAAGTGGAAAAAATTGAGGAAATATACATTCTGCTTGGCAGAAGTAACACTGTTGTTGTAAATGTATGCAATCAACTTGATCACGCCTTCTGTCAACGGGTGGGATACCTATACCCTGTATTTTGGGGAACTTGTAGTGGAATGCATTTTTCCCGCTCGGATGTGTGCCCAGGGAGATCAGCCACAATAGATATTGTAGGTTGTGGTTTAAATGAACCAGTTTTCTGCTGGACCGACAGCAGATCTGGGTGTGAAGATAATCTTAATAATAAGTGATACTAGCATTAACTGCAAATGTCTCCCAAGAATTTCACATCACCTTGTCATTGGAGAAACACCTGCAAAAAAAAAATTCATTCCATGTTGCAGCAGTAATAAAGCACATATGAGGCAAGGCAAGGCAAAACCACCAAGTTGTCACACAGAAAGGTATTGAGAAATAAGCAAATAAACAACAGGAAATACAAAGGAAATTTTGGTCTATTTTGTCCAATTACTTCATGTCCGATTTTGATAATTGACCCCTCATTTGAAAACTTACGAAAAGGGTAATATGGTTTTTAAAATAATGCAATTTTCAATTTTCCTACAACTTGGTGGTATTGCTGTGTCATGCCTCATATGATATTTATACTTCCCAGATACACCCACTTATACTCCCAACCTTATGATTGGAAGTCGGAAATGCAACTGCTGCTCCCACAACTTTTGTTTACCATTATCCTGTGTAAACACTGCAGGGTCTAGTAAGCCCAATTTACATTAAAATTGACTGATTCTGCAACTCTTTTGTAGCATTATCGCACATAGACATGGGGTTTACTAAAGCTCAATTCTCACTACAATTGCCTGCTTCTACAACTTTTTTGTAGCATTATCACACTTAGGCACGGGACTTACTAAAGCTCTGTTCACACTACAATTGATTTAACAGTGAATCATATAATGAGGTAAGCTCTTTTTCCATGCAATTTTATGTACATTTCTAATCGAATGAAATGATAGATTAAAGATGAAAAAACAATAACACGAAAACAGTGAATTTGGAATTTAGGAATTTATTAACTTCTGTATCACAAAACTTCACAACACTGTTATGCTTCAAGGTTTAAATGAAGTACAGTACTGTACTTTAAAACTACATTTATGAAATGGTACTAATTTGACACGGCAAGAACAAGGATTGGATAATGAGTAATAATAATAATGTAATATTGGTAGAGTGCCAATGATTACAAGTGCAGTTCAAGCTAGAGCTAGGTGTAAAAATACTCTTATTATGGCAAATTTATGTTGAAATTTACAATATAAATGATAAATATGCCATTTTTTTAATAATTAATAATAGGTACTGGCTAGCAGAACAATACAGGATGTCATAAGTCATCTATTGTACATAATTTTGTTTGCCTGTTACTCCAGGGTTCGAATTTACCCACAGCACTGACAGCAATTGCTGAGGAAGGAGCCCATTACTTCTGTAGTGAGGTCTCAACACAATACGAGTCTCATGGTTGGAAAACCAAAAATTGAGTTAATACCTTCAAATAGAGCACAATATAAGCTTTAATTTTTGAATAAGTAGATTCAAAGTTATAAGCATTTGAAGTTCATGTATAGAAATATGAGGCAAGGCATGGCAAAACCACGAAGTGGTCACACAGGAAGTTATTGAGAAATAAACAAACAAATACAAAGGAAATTTTTGTCTATTTTGTTCCATAACATTGGTTATAGATGCACGATTTTGATAATTGACCTCTCATTTCAAAGCTGACAAAAAGTGTAATATGGTTTCAATATTTACTTCATCATTTAATTTTGTGACAACTTGGTGGTTTTGCCATGACATGCCCCATATGGCAATTGAGAAAATCTCCTATAAAGTAATCTAAAAATAGACAATTACTATTATATTACTGTATAATGAAGTGCAAGTACAGTATTCTTAAACTTAATTTAAAAAGTTGAGAGCAGTGTTTTCCAAAAAAATATTTGTTTCAAGGATTTATTATTATTATGGGTAAGTAGTTTGGTTAAATAGCAGACTAGTTGTAACAAAATATTTCAGGGTTTAGCAAGCTCTTTCCCTGCCACATATTACTTAATCCTAAACTACAGTGCATAATTATTACAGTATCTTAAGAATATTATGGCACCTACAGTGTAACGAATAACTTCGTATTAAAAATAAAGTAAACTTTTTATATTATACTCCTTTCTTATTTACCTAAATTAAAAAAATATTCATATGTACATCTGAAAACTAAAATATTAAACAGCATTTTATTGTATGGCCAGTTTTCCTTTAAAGTACTGTTGTACCAAGTTGTACAGAGACAATCTCTGTAGATAATAAGATGTAAATATTGCACAGTTGATATTACCTAATTTCAATATTCTACAAAAATCACAACAATAACATTATTTCATAAGGCCTAAAAGAAAATCTTGTCTAAGCCTAATCGACCCAAAACCTAAACAATCTAGGTCGTTTTTTTATATAAAAATTTTCATGTTTCTCTGTTGACTAAATGCATAAAATTATGCAGAAAATTGTAAGAAATGTACCATGTTATCCCATAGTTGAACTACAATACAGTAAGAGTGGCAAGTGTTCTTAATGTTTTTTTACTTGAATCTTCAGGCTCTTGAATAAGGCCAGTGCCTTTTATTTTGAATCTTACTTTTGCCTATAATTGTTTATCATATTTTATTGTATTTATTGTTTATTGTATTCTAATATTTTTACAAAATGAATAAAATAAGCACCTGCTCTACATCAAAAATCCTATTTGACCGACTAAATTTTTATAAATTTTGTGGTTTGATAACACAATGGTTTTTTTAGGCTTTATACCCTTTGAAAAAAAAATAACACCCCCAAACAAGGTGGATCTACCATGTTAAATTTTTAGAAAGATCTACCGAGTAACTAGGTAGTATATTTTTTGATGTTATTGATACCTTTTAATAAGTAATTAATAAGTATAATAAGTATTTTCCTATTGTAGGCCATTGTTGACTATCCTTGGTAGGCTTCCTTGTGTTAATTGAGAGATTTATTGGTCTTGGTTATGGGACAATATAGATAGGTAGCAAGGTTGGTGTATGATAGTTATTACAGGGTTAAACCTGTTAACTACTTATGTCTACCTACATCTACCTTGTCAACCATGTTAACAGAGTTATTTTTTTCAAAGGGTACAACAATCACAATACAGTAAGATAATGAGGTATGTCACCAGATTTGGTTGCCATTACAGATAATGGTGCATAACAGACAACTGCATAGACAAAATAATCATGGTTTTTTTTCTACAAATCAAACTACTTTTAGGAAACACTTTATTAAAGTATAGTTTAACTGCTGTAGTCAGTGGCGGCGCCAGGAATTCCCCGACAGCAGGGCAATGCCCCCGACGAGTTTTTAGCCTGTTTTGGTGCCAGGTCTTGACATCATCCTACAAAGCCCCTGACGAAACCTTTATTTTCTCCCCGACAGGGGCAAAGGTCACTGACTGTAGTAGTATCTTGTTTGTTAATTTATTCATGTTAAAGATGATTTGTCACTTGAATAAATGACCCAGAGGTCCCAAGTCTCCTGATTTTATGAGTCATCTCCCTCCCTCCTAATAAAGTACATTTTTCTCACAAAAATATTCATGGTGGGTCTTGACCTAGCCTAGGAGCAAAATCGGTTGTCCCTTCAAAAATACCAGCTCTGGTCAGTGTTAAATACAATTTATACACAATAATATAGATATTTTTACATGTACTTTCTTTTATTGTGCGTCGCACATTTGCATTTACGCAAATTAATCAACAAATTTGGGACATCTGAATGACCAAACAATTGTGTATTTTGAAGAAATATTTATCTTATAACCATGACACTAGAAATTAGGGTATTTAAAAAAATATTTACCCTTAATTGTGCAAGATTATATTCTAAAAGATACCACAGAATGACTGGCAGCCTTTGATCATTTGATGTTGCTTACTTCAATGTGAAAAAAAGTTTTTCAAAATTAATTTTCTTGATTGGTCATGTTCAAGTGACAATTCCTCTTTAAAAATCAGATTCACAATTTTGTTTCTTGTCAATGAATGCTGGTGCAGTATATAGATGTTGAGTTGATGTTGAGTCCTTACAGTATGGAAGGAAGAAAGAGAGTGGGAAGAAAAAGAGTTATGTTTTGTTTTTATTCAGTTTATCAAAATAAAAACTTAACAAGTGAAGGGTACAGAATACAGTATGTAGAATATAGAAAAGGACTTGAATTAATAAAGAGACGTCATGTCAAGGTACAATCTTCAAAGTCCTGGGTCCTTGCTAATTTGTGGCCTAGGTTGCAAGAAGAGATGCACAGATGCATCACTGGCACAAACCTTACTTCATATGCATTATTGCATATTCCTAGTGTTTGCATGTTTCTTAATTACTGTGTCAGATATCCTTGTACAATAACTCATACTTTGGAATGTTAGCCGGATCTATGGGACTTCTCACCATAACCTTCCCCTTCATAGCTCCTCGGTAGATGACCTCAACCAGGTCAATGAAATCTTGCTTGTTCTTGAAACTGCCTATGAATTTTGTGTGGTCTGGTGTCCTGCAAATTGTTAAGCAAATTATTCAAACATTTATTTTAAAATCTGAAATCTATTTGTCCTTTTAAAATGACAGGGCACTATTGCTACTTATTCCATCTTAAAAATGTGCAAAATGTTTGATGTGTTTACTTTTTGTGTCATACAAAAGGACAATGTCACTGATTGTTTACACAGATCTCAAGAATTATTTCTATATATCCACAAGTTTGTGTTAATTTATTTATTACTATATCTGCTGATTCGTGGACATTTTTTTGGATGTCTCCTAATGTCTTTTGATGGGCATGCCACATTTGTCAGTTGTGTGACCCACGTACAATGTTATTCCTAGCATCACAAGCAAGCAGCATGGTAAATCATAGTTGGGGCTCACTTGGGGTATTTTTTTAATAATCAGGAGGCATTTAAATGCCTTATATGGCACTCTGAAACTATAAAAATAACTTTTTACAGGGACGGATTTGGAGCCCCACCCAAACCCCCCCCCCCCCCCATAAAATAGAATACAGACAAATTTCATACAATTATAACAAAAAACAGTCGGAAAACACAGAATAAGGCAAATGTTTGGCTTTTTTTTGCTTGGCAATTTTAAACCATCAACATGCCCATCCTGTTCCCTCTTTCACACAATCCCGCATCTGTCCGTTTTTTTAGCATCACTGACAATATTTCAAGCATGACCAACTCTAAGGCATCATGTTGCAAGTCGCATCATGGCTTGATGGTCCTTTAGAACACCAGGGGCGGATCCAGATTTTTGGAAAACGGGGCCGGTAGAGAGTCAATGTTTTAGGAGGGTCCGGGGGCATGCTCTCCCGAGAAATTTTGATCTTTAGATGTCCGGAAATGGCCTCAGGGGCGTCATAAGCAATCAATTCTTGCTGAATATTTTTGATTTATAGACACTTTTAATAATATTGATATATTTTACTTTCCGAAAGAAATCCGCCCCTGCACATGGCTGTACTGGCACGTTATGCTTGCCTACATGGTAACACTGGTTACGAAGATTGCATCATGACAAAATTGAGATGTGTCATTTCAAATTTGTTTGCAATTCAATTAAAATATTGTAAAATGCATAAAGTAATATAAAATATAAATTATGAAATCACAAAATATGTTAGAATTTTACTTACCCATAATCTACCTTAATATGCTGACCATTGAAAAAGAAGATCGTGGCTGGAATGAGTGTAATATCAAAGTATCTCTTGTACATGTCTACTGTATCTACATCAACAATAAAGATAGCAGCCATCTTGGCAAGTTCATCACAGGTCTTGGCAAGCTGTGGGAAAAATCATTAGAAATGAGCATAGGCACTGATGTGTGGGTGTAGGGTCTCCTCCATCTCTCTCCTTACATATTTTGTAGTGAGGAAGGTCCCCCACCACTACCCCGAATATCTATATAACTATAGGGAGCACTCCTGTATTCTCTGTAATAATATAAATACATACATTTATCCTGAAAATTGTAATCATAAAGATGTCCAGAACATCTAAAGAAATGCATAATATCTTCATTACTACATTACAGTTGAACCTCCCTGTGCGGACACCTCTCATAACGGACACTAATTCAAAGACCCGTTTGTTCTTCCTATCTAGTCAGTGCAATTGGTACCTCCCGTAAGCGGACGCTTTTTGTCTTCAAATTTAGATTTTTTGTATGTTAATTTACCTCCCATAAGCGGACATCCCGGAAAATATTGGGATATTCTGTAAAACGAATACAAATTTCTGTACAAA
>JAOTQE010109067.1:0-13347 GCA_025631205.1 Nesometra sesokonis
TTATTGTGAGCAAGTCAATGTCAAAATTAATGTCATTGAGTTTTTGGTCATTTTCAAGTGACAATACATCTTTAATATTCTGTCATAATGCTATCACAAGAATATTTTTTTTGTATCTAATGCTCAGTCCAGACTATCAAATTTATTTGACAAAAAACTTTAATTGTACCCATATATGGTAATAACATTTCTATTTATGGTAATGGTGTGACATCGTCATGCCCATATATAGGCATGTCAAAGGGTTTTGTCAAAGAAAATTTGATAGTCTGGACACAGCCTAAAGAATAAGCACTACATTAAAAAACCAATTCATAATATTATTAGTTGTTATGTAACATAGTGTTTTACAAACACATCTTGTTTTAAATTCAATATTATTCATTAATTTTTTAAATATTTTTTGGTTATTATATGTGAGGTCTCACCACAAAATGAGTCACATCGTAAGTGCGGTCAAATTGAGATAATCACTAAAATAGGTCTGAAATAAAATTTGTGAGAATAGTCTTAATCAATTATGAGTACTATGGTACTTATATTTCATTGTAATATACCTTTTAGGTCAGTTTTCATGCAGGAAAGTGTCCTTCATGCAGAATTTCTGAGATCTATAGTCTTGAATTTTGTTTTATAGGCAATTTTTTTCAAAACCATGTTTCAATACATTAAAATTTTAAATGCTCATATCTTTTGATCTATGTTATTTAGAGTGTAGATTACAGCTTATGTTATGCTGTGTTAGATGGTACCAATGACTCAAATTTGGATTTTCCCACCATGAGACTCATTTTGTTGTGAGACCTCACATATATGAGAATATCTGAGTTTCACTTCCAATTTATTTGTTATTAGAATCGATTATATTAATAGTTGTTTTCAAGACTTTTAAATGAATATAAATATGATAACTCACTAGAATGTTTTTAATGGTGATAGGTTGATAAAGACGAGCTGAAGGAGGCGTGTCTAGTGGTGCTACGTAACCAGTTATTCAGCATCCCGCTGACTGCTCTAATTTACCCGTTGATTATTAAGAGGGCCGACATCTTCACATCTGAACTTCCAACATTTCAGCAAGTCCTTCTGGATCTTGTGGTATTTGTCCTCGTTGAGGAATTTGTTTTCTATTATTCTCATAGGTGAGTTGTTGTGCGAGTTGTATGGCCGAGTGCTTAAGGCAGGGAACCGTGAGCCAAAGCAATAATAACAGCATGGGTTCGAGGCCCGCTCGCACCATTGTTCTGGTGGTGGAACAAGTCTTCTTGGATAAGGACTATAAACCGTAGGCCCATGTACACAGACAGTTCATGTGCACTATAAAGAACCCAGTACATCTTTCTAGATGAGTAGGGGGTTACCCCGGTGTACTGGTCCATACATCTCCTGCTGTGGACAGAAGAATGTAGCGCTCGTTTTTCAGGAAGCAGGACACGACGGGACCCTTAGGGGAGTAGAAAGTCAAATGAATGTGTAACATCTGGTCCACAGCGCCTTGAGATAAGGCGCTATATAAAAATCGAATTATTATTATTATTATTATTATTAACAGAAAACGCATTTAGGTCAGTTAGGTGACATACCTAAGCTAAGTTTTATTTTTTTCAACGTTTCACTGAGATACAATGCTAGGCTGGACCATAAATCCATTGAGTCACATTTTTTATATGAACACACTTTATAAGAATAATGGCAGTGAAATTGCTAAAAAATTAAGAACAGAATAAGACCAAATTTTTTATTAACAGAAACTAAAAACTAAGAAATCAAGCTCATCACATATTGTTTTCAAAAGGTATATCAACTTAATATCCACTCGATTAATGTTATAAGACCAGGGAACAGTTAAATTACATGGAATACTGTCGAACAGGACATCAAAGGTACAATCTTCGGTACCACTGATTATATTACGTAATCAACAGCAATAGCGGCCTCGACTCATGGTCTAGGCCTATTTTAAGCCAAGCTAGGCCTATGCCCTTTTTTTACGGCTAGGGCCAGCTTTAAACATTAATATTGCACTTTAATATGTTACTGAATATTAGGCCTAGTAGTATTAGTTTTAATAATATTAATTTGAAGCAGCCAGAATATGTAAATAACTCAATGTGAATACGAGTGAGACAACAATTTGCTGTGTTATTTACCCAAAAAATGGGCGAATTTGATGAAATATGGGTAAAGTAAACGCTGAATTTCTCTTGTATCCACAAATGCGCACTCACAGGACCTTGATCATTTGAAAGATAAAATATTAAATTTTTAGTGTATCAAAACCTCAATAGCAAGCATTTGTGGCTTTGGATAATATATTGTCTTAAAATGTAAGTAATTTAACACAATGCTTTTCAAAAAATGACTTAAATCTAAATTTAGTAAACTCTTGCGCAATGTTTACTGGAAACGTATCCAAAACATATGTGATGTAGTCTCCAATCAGTCGTATTTGTTTAATTGCCGTATATTTGCTTAAAAATACAAAAATTGTCAACGTAAAAACGACAGGTTTTTGAAGTCTAAGACTAAAAACTCATATTGAGGGCAGTATTGTCGGTACCGTGCCTATGGATCAAAGGGATGGACACAGCGGGTTGTTAATTAGCCCAAACAATAGCTCAGAATAGAGAGTTAATTGAATTAACACGGCTCTCTAGTTCGAGAGTTTTCCATGTAATTTAACTGTTCCCTGATGATGTAAGTTCTGTCAGAGAATGATACAAATATGCGGCCAAGCTTTTGTTGAAATACACAATTTCCATCATGAACCAACCGTTCAAATATATAGACCCTTTATACAACACACTGTGGGCTATCCGTACAATACAGTAGTAATTTTTTATCTTTGAAAGGTACGTAAAATAAAATCATTTTGAGACTAAAATTGGAAAAAAAATAAGAACACGGAGTCTGGGCAAAATTTTACTGGTTCATATTTTTTTAAGAAGTGTAGTTTGTTGTGTGAAATCTTTATGTGTCATTTGATTTAATTTCTGAAATAATTTTATTACTTTTAATGTTTTTGGTTACATGTGAGGAAGAATTAAAAACTTGATTTTGTTAGTAACTTTCTAATCTGTCTTTATCTAGGTTTTTGCACCTGCCTTCAATCTACAAATACGTGCATAAAAAGCATCACCAGTGGACGGCACCAGTTGGCATCGTTTCTCTGTACGCTCACCCCATCGAACACATCCTCTCCAACTTTCTGCCGGTGGTACTGGGCCCGCTCATCATGGGCAGCCACATAATGACCATCTGGCTCTGGTTCATGCTGGCTATTTTCACCACAGTGAATGTCCATTCGGGCTACCACTTGCCCCTGATGCCCTCGCCAGAAGCCCATGACTTCCATCATTTGAAGTGAGTACTTAAAATTAATTATTGGGTAATGACTAGAAATTTATAGAGTGCAAAATACAAGTCTATAAAGTATTATATACTGGATTGATTTATCCTTGTTCACTGATTGGTTAAAAGGGTATCACGAGATTAAACATAATCCAAACACCAAAGTACTATTTATGGATCCATAAATAGTAAAAGAGTATTTACGGATTCTGTCCCAATTTCAACACCAGATAACACTATCTCATGTGACCCAGTGCTGGTACCGGTTGCGACCGCAGTGTTCAGTGCTGCACAGAACTCAATCAATGAACAAGAATGTATGAATCCAGTATATAAAAAAATATATATTGAGATGAAGGCTCTGCTTGGAATATACTGAGATAAAGGCGACCGCAGTGTTCAGTGCTGCACAGAACTCAATCAATCAACAAGAATGTATGAATCCAGTATATAAAAGAAATATATACTCAATGAAGGCTCTGCTTGGCAAAAGTACTATTTGCTTCGGGGCTGCGCCCCTCAGCAAATAGTATTTTTACATTCACTTTGGGACCCATAGTTTTAACCAGAGCTTTTCATCTCAGTATATTGTATACTATATATGACTGTATTTGTGGTTTCCAGTGGCGTATCCAGAGGGATACTTAGGGTGCTTTAGAACCCCCCTTTAGAGAAAGGAAAAATTAAAATTAGTATATAAATACGAAGATTGGGGCCATGAGCAATCCCCTTCAAACAAAAAAGTATATTATCAGAGGAAAACCATGAAGTTTATTACCCCGCCATAAAAGTTTTTCAAAATCCGATCATTGGTCGGGTTGAGCAACCACCCTCCCCCCGCTTTTCCTCAATTCTTGGATACGCC
The DNA here is from genome assembly GCA_025631205.1 of Nesometra sesokonis. Taxonomy (NCBI): domain Eukaryota; kingdom Metazoa; phylum Echinodermata; class Crinoidea; order Comatulida; family Antedonidae; genus Nesometra; species Nesometra sesokonis. Next base: position 4,217 of record JAOTQE010109067.1, read on the forward strand.
CCTGTTTTCTGTTTCTGACTTCAATTTGACAAGCCTCCCCCAAAAAAAGAAATTATTTAAATTTTCATCTTTGTTGTATCTTTTAGTCCCAAGTATGAAGATTATAGCAAATTGCAATCTTATTTTTAGACGCGGAAACAGTCTCTATAAAAAACAGCTTTTCAAAAATGTCGGTCTGTCTGTCGGTCTTGTCACGCACGTTTGTGACTATTTCTATTTGCGTTTTGTTCTTTCCATATATATAACATCTGATAACCAGCATTTTATGGGTGTCACTATAAATATCTACTAGATATGAAACAATCATCATCTGGTAATACATTAACATTAAAATTGAATTAAAATATCGTTATAAATACACTTTTAAATTCTTACTTCCTTATTAAAACTGTATACAATATATTATTTTTTTGTTTCTGGAGTTATGCAAATTGTGAATAACGCTTCGGGCTACTACACTCAGATACTTTCGCCTCAGGCGTAGTCGCAGAAATTTGAAATTTGCATAGCAGATGATGTTGATAAAAGTAAGCACTATACAGAGCCGATTCATTTATCACTGATCTTGCTTGTATAGTTTTGGATCAGTAGCTGCACTCTAATCTTCAATCGCCTTGTATAGGCGGTTGTAGAATAGGAATACTAGCCCGGTTCTTTTGGGTAAATAAAAGTGATGCCGTGCAATGCACGAACATTTGGTGACACTGACCAGCTACAGCTACTGTGCACAGCTTTCAGCGTCTTATTGTTGGATCGACTTGTTAATCCGTGGATCAGAGTCAAGTAGCTACTAACATTCCTCTTGTGGAAAATCCTTAAAATTGCTGGTCCTACATTATCCTTCTATGAATCTGGCAAAACAACTGAACTCAATAAATTAATAAATCAACCAGTTATGAATAAAACTACTACTACATATTTAAAATCTTGCCAAGCCTAATGTATTATATATAAACTTTTCTAATCTTTGTTTTTTTTTCATATATTTTTTTATTTTGTTTGTTTATCCTAGATTCAACAATAATTATGGAGTACTTGGTTTCTTAGACCGGTTACACAACACTGATAACATGTTCCGTGAAAGCAAATACTTTCAACGACACGTGTTTCTGCTTAGCCTTGTTCCACTTACTGTGAGTTGTCCTGATGATCCTAAGCCATGTAAAAGTGCCTGCGAATAACTCCGACATCTGTGTGCAGGGGCGGATTCAGGGGTTGTACATCTCCCTTTCGGCAGTCTTTTTGTGTCCCTGGACTCAAGTGGGGAGAATCAGTGCCCCTCCCCATAACCAGCCTGGTGCTACCCCCTTTCACAAATCCTGAATCCGCCCCTGGTGTGTAGGTCATTGCAGCATTAGGCCTACCAGACCTCGATAAAGCAACGTTAGATTAATGGTCACTGTTAACAATAAGTTAACGTTAATATACCTGCAGTGAATCCAAGGACATTGCAGAGTGAAATTTAGTTGCCTAACAAATGAAGACATGGATGGTTTAAGGAGTAAATAATGACATTATCCCACCAAATGTATGGAGATATTCTAACGTTAATTTATGGAGGGTTTAGAGTTCTAATCAGCTTTGTGTATAAGGGTTTTATGTTAATGTACTGGGAGGTTGAGGTGGTAAAGGAGTTTGTGGTCAAGTGTCAAATACAAGATAATGTTTTATTAAAATATTGGAATAGTATTACTTGGGAATAGAGTTTTAATACCATATGAATTAAAATTATAGAAGGTGTAGGATTAAATATATTTTTTTGTCAATGGGAGGGAAAAATTTTGCATTCTATGCATAGAAAGTTTGATTCAGAAAATCAAAAAAATATTTCCAAGTGTTTTAAATTAAAATTAGTGGGCATTTGATTACATAGGCCACAGCTGCATATTACTCCCAAAGTTTTTAGCAAAAATTTTTTTTTATAAATCTAGCGGTTTACATACAGTGTACTTTTGTTCAAAGGCCATATATTATATTTGCAAAAAAAATCATGGCAAAGGCCAAATTGCTAATTAGAATTGCATTAAATTTGACAAAATGTACTGGGAAAATTAAACATAAATTAAGGGGTGCACAGTTACAAATCTGATTGAGAGAAGGGTATCTCATTGCAGCATGTTGACTTTACTACAGTTAATGGGATTTAATGGGATAGGGCTATTTGTGAAAGGCTTACAGATGACATTAGATTTGAAGACATATTCTGAGAAAACTTGCACTTTGACACTGTCCTAAAAGAATATAAGTCTAAAAAAATTGACTACATTTTACAACTATTGTCGATAACCTCCATTTGATATCATTTACAATGCAACCCATTTTGTGGTGAGACGTCACAAATATGATATTGAATTTGATGGAAAAATAATCAAAATTAACCCAACCACTTTCTAAGCCTTTGTGCTGCACATATCAATGCAATTAATGCTATAGACTCTTAGGTAAAACCAAGCTTTTATTGCCTATTGAGAGACTGGCTTTAACATCCATTCAGGTAAATTTTAAAAAGAATTTTTTTTAGATTTAGAATGCAGTTTGTATTTATATTGGCATTGTAAACAGATAATATTATAATTCTATATAGAATTTAGACTGTTATTTATGTGGTGTTTACCAGATATTTTTTATATAATACTGTGACCAAGAAATAGTTTGACCTTAAATTTTGTGTTACATGACTTGTGTAGTTCTCGATGTTTTGATCAATATACCTTGATGATCCTCAAGAGTGTTTGTGAAGATGATCAAAACATATTGGTCAAAATAATGAGCTACAGTTCTTTACCAAACTGCACATGGTGTACTACGAATGTTATGTTTTTTAATTATATTTTACCATGCTAGCCATCAGATGGTTTCACCTTGTCAATGACCTTTGACCTTGTCCCTTCAAAATTATTTTGACCTTTGACCTTGTTCCTACAAAATTTAATCAGCTTGAGATCTTTAGTCAAGGAACATTTTGGCCAAGTTTCAAGAGTTTTTAATGCAAACGTTAGCTTGCAGGATGTTCACAAGCAAACACAAACAGAGGCAAAAACATAACATTCTCCCAATTTAGTTGGCCATACTAAATATTTCTCGACCATCTGACCCAGATTTAAACAAATATTCTGGGCAACAAAGATTCTTTTTATGCCTTTTAACTTTTATACCAGCCCTGTATCCATAAGAAAGGGGTGCTGTGAGTGCTCTAACACCACCCCCCCCCCCCCCTTTTTGGAGGTAGAGAACAAAATTTCACGAACTATTTCCTGCTTTTGTCTGTCTTTAATGAATGAAGAAATTGCCTGAAGCCTTTTCATAGGCAATATTTTTTGATATTGCCTAAAAAATGAACAAAATAGGGCGCTAATGCAGAAGTGCACCACACCTGAATTTATAAATTCATATACAGAATAAATATTGGTGGGACTGATTGTAAAAGCATAGTTGTGTTACTAGTACAGTCGAACTTCTCATTTACACACCCTCTCTGTCCAGAAGGTGTTTGTAAATGAGTGTTATGTAAATGAGAAGGAAGTTTAATGACAACTGATGAAATAAGGCTTATGGAACATTTATTTGTATATGTTTTGATCTTGGTAGTTGTATGATCTATTTGTATGAACTATGTGAAGGAAAATGCAAAACAAAAGACTTATTGAAGTGGAGATTCATATGTAGTGGTAGATATTAATAGAAATAAAAATGTATACTTCTACACTACAGAAATGTACGTACCTCAGGAGTACTTTCGGATGTGCTACATCCATCTTTAGCTGATGTTTTGCTGTGATTTTCTCACTATGATCTGACATCATCATCAATGAGAAGATCACAGCAAAACATCAACTGAAGAGGGATGTAGCACATCGGAAAGTACTCCTGAGGTACGTACATTTCTGTAGCAAAATAATATTGCCCTACATTTCTTTGAAAATGTAGGGTAAAATTGACAAAACTCTGTAATGGGTATGTACACATAATATGTATAGCATAGTGACACAGATTACTGGAGTATATTTGTATGAACAATTATAAACATTTTAAATATATAGAGTATATATAGAGTATAGAGTATATTTACTTGGAATAAGTATAATTTATGTTACCTTATATCATATTTATATATCTGAAATGTTAATGTCATTTAGGTTTAGGCATAACACATCTAATTTTGATAACATCTGTATATAGAGTGCTATTTTATGATGTTGTTGGGCATTGATTAAATTGTGAATAAAGATGCTAAATCTAGTATTAATGTTGATGGCTTGGTTTGGTTTGGAATGATGCACCAAGGGGGTGTGGGGGGGGGGCTACTGCATTGCCCTGCCATTGGGGAATTCCTGGCGCCGCCACTGGAGCCAGGTTGCTCACGGGACCAACGGTTAGTAAAATCTGATCTGGAAGATGATGCGCTATTAATTTGTATTTCGTCCCTCCAGCTGAAACACAATGAAAGTGCTGATGTATTTAATCGAACCATGGACCAACAAGTTTCCATGTTCCAGTTCACAGCACAGTGCTACCAGTTGAACCATGGAGTATGGTTTAAAGATTGTCACCTGAAAAATGACAGAAAAATATGATTTTGAAAATGACATATTTTGAAGAATTGTATAAATTATGATCATTTGATCCACTCAAAATTTCAAAAGAAATAAAATATTTACCCCTTCTTTACAACATAAATTGCTTAAAGTTAGTAAAAATCAATAAAAAGGCTGGAAGCCTCTAAAATTTTGGTCATTTTCATTGCAAAAATCTCGTTAACAATTTTTAAATACAGTAATTTCTAGTTTCAACTTCATAACTTTGATGTTACTTTAATATGAGCAAGTTAACTTCAGAATTAATGGTTATGACTTTTTGTTCATTTTTGGGTGACAATACATCTTTAACCAACTGAGCCAATAATTTTAGTTTTTGTTGAAATGTCATCGCTATTATTTGTAATTTGTAATAATAATAATAATAATAATAATAACAATAATAATAATAATAATAATAATAATAGTAATATTATTATTACTATTATTATTATTTTATTATTATTATTATTATTATTATTATTAATATTCTGCCATTTTGACCCGTTAGATATTACATAGTATCGAACCGTGCACGATTAATATCCAACCTCCCAAGCTGTTGTCAACTGATTTTGCAACGATTGTTTGAGAAACCGGATGTGCTTACAGGAAGTGGAAGATGTGGTGACATGCATAATGACTAATGCACAGAACCACCAATTAAACCTCAGTGGTTCTTTTTTAATTGACACGGTTGATTATGAAGAATAACTAATGCCCATATCTTAAAACCGACAGTCTTAGTTCGAACTAGGTTTAAAATAGTTCTATTTGCAACTTCGACTTACTAACACTATTCATAAACAAGTTTTACTTCAACTTAACCAAGTTGGACTTAATGAGTAAAATAATTGGTTATAGTCTTGATTTGCACCTTATCAAAATTAACCTATTGCAATTGATTTTGGCTAATCATAAAATAGACACAAAACTCCAATTTCCAACCAGTAATAATAAATATATTGTTCTTTTATAGGTTTAAAATAAGATTTAAAGTTGATTTAGTCTATCCCCGGTAAGGCTAAAAATCTTTTTCTTCCAGAGCCGCGATTTAGTCGAGGTTCCCTTGACTTAAGTGAAGTTCTAGTCGAAGTTCATTTTAAAAATATGAAGTGATGTCATTTAAAAAGTTTAGTGCAAATTCTGACTACAGTCAGTTTTAAGAGTGTGACATAAGTGTTAAAGATAGCCATAATACTCAAAGCTACAAGAATCAGGAGCGGATACAGCAGAGCTGGATAGAGGATAACGGTGCTGAATAGAGCGGAGGGGGGGGGGGGGTGTTGGGCGATGCTGGGTAGAGCGGGGCCTGGTAGCAAGTTCTGCATTAAATTGTCGTTTATAGATGTCAGGGGTCCTTTTCAGGACATTTTTCCAAATATCGAGAAATGTAAAATTAAAGTAAAGGTCGACATAGATTTATGGCAACAAATTTTGTTATTCCTTATCCATAAGGCCTAAAAAACTTGTTTTCAGAGCTCAACCGACTCAATTAAATAAAATAAGGGTTTGCTTTTTTCTAAACATTTTCAACATTTTTTTCTATATTTGCCTACATAACCTTATCCAAGAAATGGTAAAAAGTACTGTACATAAAATTAAAAATTATCACATTTGTTTTTTTTTTCGTAGTAAGCATCTGTTACTGCCAAACAACTTTATATTCTCTATTTTCTTTATTAAACTTCGGAAAACTTATGATCATAAGATGATGCATGATGATAATCATGAAAAATGGTTTAGCGCCCTCTAGAGGAATAGAAACTTTTTTGTGTTTTTGTATGCCACATCACATCGCGAATTTCCCGAGAGAGGGCAATCATGTTACAACCAATACTTTCTGAATTGTCACTAGCGAGAATCGTTTTGGCTAGTGGTTCACCAAGGAGAAGAGAAATTCTAACGTCTACAGTATGTAGATAGTAAATATTAAGCTTAAGCAACTGATAGTCCTATTGCTATATGTATGCTAGGCCGAGGCCCACCCGGGCCATGATCACCTGACCAACAAGGCCTGTTACGGCTTTAGCAGCCACGGGCTCTGGGTCAGGCATGGCTAGGCCTAGGTTTTTTAGGGGCTAGTCTAGGCCTGGGACATGTTTTAGTCTACGCCTTGCAAAGGCTGGTTAGTTATACGATCAAGACTGTCCACCCGGCAGCTACCTGCCTGGTGAATAAATGGATAAAGATTTAAAAGGTTTTTTTTTTTGTAATTTTAACAATGATGACTGTCTAGTTTGATGGGTAGGCTATTTTATGTAGTATTATATAGAAATTATTAACTGTAAAGTCTTGCTACTGCTGAACGCATAATCTGCATGCACATTTTATACAATTTATTTAAACCATATTTATTTATTTATTTTATTTTTTATATTGCATATGATTAAATTTTAGGATGTATTGTATGCAAGAGCTTTTCAAATTTAACGTGTGTAATGTAATTCTTAAACTTTTTTATACATCTATTATATGTGGTGTGTGGACATACTGCCTTGTTTGCTGGGCCAGCAACGTCACACTGAGGGACAGGAGCAGCATCGATCATTTGATTATAGGGCAGGAGTGATGATTGGGGCAGATTAACAGTTGGTATCAGTTTACTTTAAACTACTGGAGAAGATGTTTGTCACCATTCTTAAGAATGATGGTCATCCTCTCCGCCAATGCATTGTTGTTTAGCGATGTGGCAGACTGAGGCTGCCGACTGTCCTTATCAATCATTACTCCTGTTCATTCATGCCTGCCAGAATCAAGCAATTTAATTTGATTTTTAAATGTTGATGCATATTTTAATGTATTTTTTAGCTTTTATTTTAACTTTATAATTGTATAAAAATGCGAGCACTGAGTTTCCTTCGTTGAAAGATGACTAAAGTTTTACTTTGACTTTGATCATGCTTTTGTCTCACAATATATTAATACTATATATAAGCCGAGGCTAGGGCCTAGGCTCAGATGGTACTGATTATGACAATGCAAGTTCACAATAAATGTATGAACACTAATAAAATCTTTCAATTTTTCAGGGTTTAATCTTCAATGTTATACCATCAAACTTTGATGAAAATCTTGACAAAAGTAAATTTTTATCGCCAGCAGATTATGTCAAAGAAACCGCTAAAAGAAAAACCCAAGAAGTGAGAGAAAGATTACTAAATTTAGTAAGCAATTTTTAATATTTAAAAGAATTTTGAGTAGTGATCAAAACCATTGCAACTTGGTTTTCATTGAACAGAGAATAGCAGTTTTCGACACAGATTAATAAGCATCTTGATTCTTTGAAAGCAAATTGGGAGAGTTGATGATTGCAATGCTTGAAATTCGCTTCGCAATTGGCTACAAAGAACCAAAAGGTACTGGGTGTGAAAAACAGGATTTCTTGCCTCAAACAAGACATCCATTCATAGACGCCTATATGAAGAGAGACTATCTAATGTGGCTATAGAGGTCACCTAGACCAGTCTAACTTCGGCTTGAGATGTATAGAAAAGATTTGAAAATATTATATAAAGAAGACATAGACTATGTATATTTTAATGTAAATAAAAGTAGTCCTAAATGTATTTGACAATTGCAAAGTATGTAAACAAATAAATATTATTAGTCATAAAATGATATATCAATGAGAAAGTTATATAAAATAAAAAATTGAAAGAAAAAAAAGAAAAGAAAATATGGAGTGGCTCAAAATTGTTTCCAAAAATAATATAAAAAGTATGTGTTTATACATAATTTAGGGACACTAATCATCAGAGGCTAAAAGCCCAAAGTTTAGACTGGTCTAGGCGACCTCTACAGCCACATTAGATAGTCTCTCTTCATATAGGCTTCTATAAATGCATGTCTTGTTCGAGGCAAGAAATCCTGTTTTCCACACCCAGTACCTTTTGGTTTCTAAGCCAATTGGGAAGAGAATTACTAATTGCATGTGTGTATTCTATAGTCACTAGTGGTAAACTCTACCCAATAATATAGCTTATACCTATGTAATTTAAAATGGCAAGCCCAAAGTTGGTACAGACCTAAAATATGCAAACAAGATGGTCATTTGAGGTGAACTTTGATGGAATTTACACACTACAATTAAAATTAAAGCATTTGGTTAAACCTACTATTTTTCTACAACTGGTTAAAATTTAGTCTTGGTGTCTTTTCATCTTTATAGTTTTTTAGATTTTTAAATGTAGGCTATTTTTCTTCTTAAAACGCAAATAGTTTAGATGACCTTTGAACTTGAGCAGTCATAACTCCAAAACGACTTGGAATTTGTTCTACTTCACATGTGTTCATTATATAGTAGACCAATTAAAAAAAAAAATTCAGCTAAATCTATGACGTGACCCGTACCCACAATGGTTTATTTAACATGGAATGATCCTAAACTGTATTATTTTTGGCTAATTTGCCAAGTTCAAAACAAATAAAACATGGTACTTTTTCTACTCGGATTCATTTTCATGACAATTTTAGTCCAGCGGCCAAACGTGATATTTTAGGTGGACCCTGACATCGAGTACATATAATGTTTCTCTTCATTTTCTGAATTATGGG
>JAOTQE010109078.1:0-13346 GCA_025631205.1 Nesometra sesokonis
GGTGAGCCTCGTTCTCGTTAACCGCGATTCACAAATGTGTGACGTCACTACCAATGTGGGCGCTGGTGCCCCTATTTAAATTAAAAAATAGAAATTTTAAACCCGGACCCCCCCTTTAAATGTAAATTTTATATTATAAAATATAAAATTTGGTGTCACTGTTCTAGGTGATTGAAAGGCATATCTGAGTAGCAGGGTTAACTCTATAAACTACCATTCACACATAACATTAACATTATTATCCTTTTATGACCAAAACCCATAAATTTCTCAATTAATACAAGGTCAGCTCCCCTCTCAAGGGAGACTACCAATGATATGGTGTCAGCAATGACCTAAAAGTACATAGGAAAATACAGCCATTAATAAAGCTTCAGACTAATTAAAATTGACATTAAGGTACCAATGAAACTAAACTGTGCTGCTAGACCTTCCTAGTAGTGAACATGGTAGACCTAGTTGGAGAGTGTTATTTTTTGAAATTTTGTGAAATGTTGATTTTAAAAAGTTTAATCTTGTATTGGCTGAACCTCTTGTGAGCTTCCACATCCTGTAAGTGGGCAATTTTCCTTGAGCGGATTGCTATAAGCAGTCTTTAGACTGTCTTAACCTTAAGACCGTCTTTAATTGTGACGTCACGTACAGTATTTAATTATAGACCATTGCTATACCGCGGTCTTAGCACTTAGCGGTCTTAAATATTAAAGCCTACTTGGAGGAGGCTATAAATGGTCTTCAATCACTTACAATGTGGCGTCAGCATTATTTTACCTTGAATTGCCTGTTTTAATAAATTGTTATAACTATAACTGTTTAAACATATACCATATTATGAAATTAAAACTCGTATAACATTTTCGTAAAAAAATCAAACGTAATGTGGCACAAAAATTATCTAAAATAGCGCCCTCAATTACTGTTACTATGGTGTGTTTGTTCGAGATTCAATACTCAACTCGGTCTTAGGAAAGACTGTTTTATAGCAATGGTCTAACCGAGGTGACTTTGCTAAGACTGTCTATGTGTTAAAGCTGGCTTTATTCTGTAAGTTAAGACCATCAGTTAGGATTGTTTTATAGCACTCCGCCCCTGGACCCAAGGTTGTTCACTATGAGATGTTCAACTTTAATTTGAGATTTTGAGGTAATTGCTGTTGCATGTCAGCCGTTTTCAAAACGTAGTTGCGCCCCGCTTGCGCCGGGTGCAAAATCCACCATAAAACCCCAAATAGACATAAATAAGGGCAAAAACAGGCACCAAAATGGGGAAAAACATGATTTTTTTTGTTTTAGCTTGTAAGAATAAAACCGGCAACCACGCCCACCCGGACCTGGAAAAAGGGCGCGCCCCCCACCTTTTTGGTGGATCCAGGATCCGCCCCTGGATGAGAATAAATATAAGTGGATTGGTTCGAATCTAACATTGTTCACTTTGTTTTTTTTTTCCAGGAACTGTATGGAAGGCATGCTGCTATGATCCACGGGATGGAAACAGCCCTCCAGCTACAGTTTGACCGAGCATGTGATAAAAAGCAGCCATCTTATTGGCCAATAATTCCTCTTAATGCTTGACCGACATTGTGATAAAGCAGCCATCCTATTGGCCAACAATACATCTTGCTTCTTGATCGAGCATGAAATCAAGCTACCATCTTATCGACCAATAATAGCTCTAAATAGATGAAGGTCATATGGTAGGTCTTTGGGTGTCAGGCAATTTCAAAGCCTGGATTTCATGAAAATGGTGTATTTTCATTGCCAATTGTACTTCCATTGAAACTAATTGATATTTTCACATTGAAATCAGAGAAAATAATTCCTGAGAAACAAGACATTTCTGCGGATTTAATAAATAAAGGCATTGGTCAAAGGTTATAAATTAAAGCATAAAAGATTTCTATGCGATGCAGAATGCAAGGAACAAAACAATGGAAAGTCGGAAATTAAACAGAAGTATGAATAGATGCCGTCAATGATGGCCATGGAAATGTCAGAATTCAACTGCGCCAGTCTTGGCCATCCCTGTTGAGAGTGCCTCTCCTTTTATGACAGAACTAGTAAGAAACTAGTAGGCAAGAAAATGAGAATAAAGAAAAACTGCAGAATCTCTAGCTCAACGCCTTGAACTGCGATCTATATTATTTATTTTGAGGTGTAAAAGCTATCTTCCATTATTCTACCACTGGTAAAACAAATTGCCTGGATTTAACTTTCCAGGATATTTTTGGTAGATTTTAAAACAACTGCTTGGAAAAGCATATAAACATTTTTTAAATAATTAAAATATTCATTTGTACAAAACTAAAATGAGGCATGTCATGGCAACACTTGTTGCAAAATTTAAAAATGGAGTGAATATTGAAACCATATTAAACCTTTTGTATGTTTTGTTTATATTTCCTGTTGTTTAATTGCTTATTTCTCAATAATTTCCTGTGCAACCGACAACTTGGTGGTTTCGCCATGCCTTGCTCCATATGTGTTTAAAAAGGCAACAGGCCCGTAACAACTTTGGCTTTGGATTGTCCTGTTCCCAACCACACCATACATGTGATTCGTTATTTGAACTTAAAAACTCATTGCAATAAATTATCTCTGTCAACATTGCCTTTCAGATACCCAGGAAACACATTTTGTTTGAAAATTGGCTTGACCCCTAGAAACAATACGAAGTTTCGCACCGGGCCCCCTTTATTCAGCTCTGCTGGATCTTCCCGTTTTTGTTTGTTAGTCTAGGGATATAACTTTTAAAAAGGGTGATGAATGTTTGTTGGAAACAACTTTAACTTGTTTACTGAAATTTCATGTACGCCGATTCAAAACTGGTGACGCTTGATGCTTTTAAAGTTCTGGTCGCACTAACAAGAACATGGGGAGGCTTCTTAGTTCCAATTCGCACAGATTGAAGACTGAAATAAATGCAAACTAAACCAATTTACTAGCTTTGCTTAGATTTTAATGCACAAAATATAATATGAAAGACCAATATACTATGTTGGCAATATATATATAGATATTTAAATATTTCAAAAGTATAAAATTGTTGAAGTGTGTGTTCTTTTTTTATCTGGAAAATTAAATACTTTTTATCAAAAACATCTATGAAAATTTACAATGTTATTCAGCACTGTACATTTGTAAAGGGAATTATAACAAGACATTTAGGATATGGTTACCATCACCTGTCATAACTGAAAAACCTCAAAAGGATTTGCCCATGGGCTTCATTCCTTTTTATGATATTTGAGTCCGCTTTTTAAAATGAACTTCTTTTCGAGATTATTTTTATATATCCAAGAGGAGGCTTTTTATTTTGGTGTAAAGATTTGGAATTGCTACTATGCTTATAAAAAATAAGATTCTTATTGTAAATCTGTACTAAATAAATAAATCTCGACAAGAAATTCATGGAGTTCCCTTTGAGAAAGATTTATTATTACGGCTAGATAGTGAACTTTACACTGTAGAATTTCAGTCCCATGTAGGCGCCTACTATTTCGATTTCGTCAGCCTTTGTCACAAACATGTAAGTTAAATAATAACCGTTTTACAATTATTGTATTTTCAACATTGTTTTGTCAAACAAATTATTTACATTTATATGACACTTAGATTTCTGCAATCTGATTGGTCGATCGTTATCGATCATTTGGCCCATTTCATGGTAACGTCATTAATCGTGCAATTTTGGATCGATACATATTGCTCCATTGCACGCTCACCGAGACGTGAAAATGCTCGCATATTGTAACGTGCATGATATGCGACAATGACAGCGCCACGCTCAGCAATTTTATTAATTTTGTACTGCACTAGCGCTATCACATCCCATATCACTTGTTTCTAAATTCATAAAATGTCAAACGACAAGGATCTATTTACATGTAGGAGTTGTCATATAAAACAAATAATGTTTTTTCATTCATGCGATGGACAGAATATTTTATTCGGCGAAAGATACGCCTCGTTGAATGGATCATTTCATCTTTCACCTCATGAAATATTCTGTCCATCGCACTCATGAACATTCATTATTTGTATAATGTCACACATATTTTTGGGGCTATGTATTCTGTGGAAGTTCACCATCTAGCCGTAAATAATTTATCTATACTTTGAGATTACTTTTCCAAGCTTAAGAGGGGGTTATCTTTTTGCATTGAACCCACTGGACCTGCTTTCAAGGTTTTACAAAACCAAAATCTTATGGTAAAACAGCAATGTATCTACTGTTTTAACATTACAAAATTAATTTGTAAAGTTCCGAATGTGTATACTTGCATAAATCTAGGAACTTCTATAAAAAATTCAAATTTATGCAATTTTAATGCATTTATATTTGCACAAAACAGTACAGTGTTTTAATATTAAAGTTTACAACTATTAACATCAGCACAAATATAATTAAATTCTTACAAAACTATGTAACATATATAGTATTATACAGTATTATGCCTACTTTACAGCTTGTGTTTTTGTCTGGTCTGTCACATGTTGATTGGTGAGTCACTTCCTTAAACAACATTAATTAGCTATTTAGCAATCTTTTTTTTCAAATCTGTTGAAGAATGTAAATCATTTCTTATATTTACCACAGGAAGAACAAATAGCAGAAATTTGAGATTAGGAACCAATCAACCATGCTAAATATATTTTGTCAAAATGAAATTTAAAAAAATGTATAAAATGTTGAATCCAATATGTTTCAGAGCCAAGCCAAATGAGGCATAAGTCGGAAAATTGAATTATAGATTATGAAACAACGCATTATTATCTTTAACATGCAAAAAAAAAATCAGTTTCATACGATGTTTCCTTGTGAAAAAAATGTTTAAAATGTAAGCTTTGATAAACTGCATTTCAAAATTGCTCATCAGTGTAAATTGATTATGCAGGGTCATTTTAAGTTACATTTTTTGAAAAATTTTGAGCATATATCTGAAAATCGTTAATGTAGTATGAAAGTGGAATGTTTAAACTGTATGTTTTTGAAATAAAATAAAATTTGAAAAAATTACCAATTTTTTTAAATTAATTTTTTTTTATTTTGTGTCACATCCAACAGGATGAGAACTACGCCATGCTTTCTAAACCAAGTCTCATTATGAGGCTTAGGGAATGGCGTTGTTGTGTCGTGGGAACCAGGTTCAGCCAGGTTTGAACCCAGGAACTCGGGATTGGAAGGCAAGCATGCTAACCACCAAGCTATAGCGCCATTTTCTATTTCTATTGTGAAAAACTACCTTTGCGACTTGTGTCTCATTTATGTCTCTGCCACATATGTATATTGATTTAACAGTTTTAGCCCATGATAAGGTCTAAAAAACATGTTTTGTTGCCCATGCCTGACTGGTCCAAAATACAGAAAAAGCACGGTTGCTTTTTAATTACTATCAAAGTTTCCAAATTGATCCAGAAAACTGTAAGATTCACATAAATTTATCACAGAAATTGTAAGAAATTCTTAGTTATTCTAAAATTTAATATGAGTTGAAATTACAAGTACAGGTACCTACTAAAAAACTTACAAACCTAAATTTGCAACAAAGATTTCTTTAGGCCTTATAAATACACACAATCTTGTCCTCAATATTGCATGTTATATACAATTAAATTAAAAAGTATAAAATATATTTTCTGTGTACAGGCAAGAAATTCAGACTTAATTGGGAAGAAGCTAACATTTAAGACTACATGACAACTCCTAATACTGTATTGCAATCTTCTATTATTAAACTAAACTCTTAATAATAATATTAATAATAATAATAATAATACTATCTGACATTTATATAGTAATTTTTGCAAAGACAAAGAACATCTATGGAACAATCATTTCCACAATGAATGTTGCAGCTGTAATCAGTGCATATGATATTTGTACCTCCCAGGTACCCACGTATCGTATCGGCCCATTAACCCCTCGTGTTGTCATAGGGGTACTGCAACAATGCGTGTAACAGTTGATTCCTGGGCCTGGGGTCGTAGCAAAGTTTTCACCATTCCATTCTTTGATGTTATCCGTCCAACGTTTTCTTTGTTCATCCCGTCTCCTTTTTCCATTACACTGTTCCTTGTAGAATGATTCTGTAAAGAACCTTACTTCTAGAACTATATAAAGGACTCACTTATACTCCTCGGTGGGGAGGGGCAAGCGACCAACATTTGGATTGTTTGGTTAATGTTTGGCTAATCTGTGCTATGATTTCGAAAGTTTTACAAAAGCTTGACATAATTCCAAAAAAAAAACAATTCCGGCAGAAAATGCACACAGCATTTCTTGAAGCCTTGGAGGTGGTTTAAAATTTCTGGAGACATCACGATAATCTGGGAGACATGGGAGGTCAGGTTGATTGTTTTATTGAAATTGATAATGTCAAAATCATTCTACTGTAGTAATCTATTGGAAGTCTACTGCAGTTTACTGCAGAAATCGAGTGCTATTGTGTTTTCTTTGGTGAATAAATTGACATCTCGACGTGTTTTTTTCAGTAATTCTTTTTCAGCAACTGAATTAATACTGTTTTAATTGAATTACTGCAGTAACTGCATCGGGGTAGTTTTGAAATGGTCCCTAGAACTTGTGAGGTCTCACCACAAGATGAATTGCATCATGGGTGAGATAAAATTGGTACAATCACCACCACAACAGGTTTGAGGTCAAATTTATGAGAAATTTAGCTGTCATTGTGAGTACAATGGTGACATATATTTACAATATACATACAAGTCAATTTTAATCTTGGTATGTGGCTTCTATATCTATGCAGATTTGCTGGGATTGGTAATCGTTTATTTTTAAATTACTTTGTTTGCAGTTTCCTCAAAAACATGTTTCCATACCTTCAAATTTCAAATGCCCATATCTTTGGATGTGCTCCCAGGAATGTCATTAAAGTTTAGATTTTAGGTTATATTGTGATTTTTAGGGAGTGTATAGCTATAATTAGTTAGGTTTCGTCGAAACACGTAAACGTTAACCTTAGTACCCATCATGCATAGCCTTAGCTCCGCCCCTTTTGTACACAAATCACTACGCATGTGCCGGACTTGCGTAAATACGTAACTATTGTTCTTTTGAGCATGTTAAATCTGGAAATTACCGTAGTTGTTACCACAACTCCTCCCACATATGAATAAATTATGATGTCATCAACGTATTTCGACTAAAAGTACATATTAATAGACTCATTTTACGGTGAGGCTTTATATATGTTTTATCTTCATAAAGGTTCTGAGTTGAGTGGTTAATATCTCTTGTTGAAGCTCTAACAGGTGGAATTTGAAATTTTGACGGCAACATTGTTATCAGAACGAGCAATCAGGAATCGTAGCTTCACCCCTGAAGATCGTATTAACTGCATTGCACTGCGAAGAAAACAAAATTATATTTAATTTATTAAATTTAAATTGAAGTCTAATAGGAAGAAAGGATCACTGTGCTTAATTACAACTAGTGACTGTTGAGGTGTAATTTTGGTGTCAAATTGGTCAGAATATATATGTTTCTATGTCCCCTAATGCAAAGTTTTTATATAAAATAGCTGCAAATGCCACTTTAATCCATGCCGTTTTCTTACTCTTGCATCCAGCGTGCACGGCTTCTAATATCAAAATATATGTGCGACCCATCTAAATAAATGTGCGCCTCTCCCAAAAGTGCAATACAACCAAGGAAAAGGCAATTTAAAAGACAATAAACCAAAAAACGCGCAAGCAAGCAAATAAGGTTGTTTTGCTTGTAAAATTTGAAACCGATGACACGACCAAGTCGAAGTAAAAAAGTAATTTTTCTTTTCTTTAGCACTGTGAAATAGGAGTACTGTAGTAGCCCCACTTTTTGATTTATGACCTATTTTTTTTAGAAAGTGTTTTCTTCATTACTTCATTGTCAAAATGTTGTGAAACTTTGACAGTTAAGTCATAAATAGACAGTATCCATTGAAATTTCAATTCCAGTGTTCCCTTTTAAGGCAGGGAACCGTAAACCAAAAACAACAGCAAGGGTTCAAGGCTCGCTCACAGCATTGTTCTGGTGGTGGAACAAGTCTTCTTTGATAAGAACTATAAAGCATATCTTTAGTGTACACAAATGGTTCATGTCCACAACAAAGAACCAAGGGGCGGATTTAAGGGGGACCAAGCCGGCCCCGGTCCCCCTTTTTGGAAAGAAAAATATATCCAAATTATTTATATTGTCTATAAAACGAAAATATTTAGGTAGAATTCATCCCCCATCCCTGAGGCCATTTGAGGACAAAAAGTCCAATCCCCCTAGAACTTTGACTCTCTACCGCCCTCCCCCCCCCCCCTTTTTCAAGTCTGCATCCGCCCCTGGAACCCAATACATATTTCAAGACGAGTAGGGGTTACCCTGATGTACTGGCCGCAAGTATACAACCAGTATTCTGCAGGACATGATGTGCCCTGTAGGGGAGTGGAATGTCATATGAATGTATAACATCCGGGTCCACATCGTCTTGAGACAATTCAGTATAAGGCACTATATAAGCATGGAGGTATAAAATATTTTATACCTCAATGATATAAGTCAATTTACCTTTGATAATCGGCTCCAACTAAACTTGTTCCGTTGACAGCTAATATTCTGTCACCCATCCTGAGGCGGCCATCTTTAGCAGCTGGACCAGCCGGTAACAGGGTCCTTACATAAATACCAGGTGCCCGTAATGGGGTAAACTAAAAAAAATGTTGGAAAAAGTAATAAGTGGAATTTAATTTTTTTGAATTGGTCAACCTAAAAAGTGGGAATATAATAGATTCATGTTAAAATTATTCTACTGTAGTTACTGAATTAATCTGTTGCTATTATGTCTAGGGCAGTTACAGCAGCTGGGGGGGGGGGGGATCCAGCAGAGCTGGATAAAGGGGGCCCGGTGCAAAGTTTCACATTGAATTCAGGATATCGGCCTGTCCAGAGGGTTCTGGTGTGCTGATGTTCTGATGTTTGTTTATTTAATAGAGTAAAGTATAATTTATTTTTTAATGTGTCTTTACCGTGCCATCAATCAAGCCTAGGCCGACTCCACCATTCTCTTTCTCCAGGTCCACCACAAACACATCATCAGCATCATGTTTGCTACCACCAGTTGGAGAATCTTTCATCTGAAATTCTACATCAGATAAAAAAAAACAAAACAATTTTATTAGTCATATCTACAGTGGTAAAAAATTTATTTATAACAACGATAATAATACGAAGTGATGAATACCGAGGAATGTGTAGGGCTATTTAAAAGTTCTGCTACATTTACTGGAGTAATTCAGGTGCAACAGTAGTGATGTTTCACAAATGAGGCAAAGCATGGCAAAACCACCAAGTAGTCACACAGGAAGTTGAGAAATAAGCAAATAAACAGCAGGAAATATAAACAAATAAAAAGGAAGAGTTTGTCTATTTTGTTCCATAACTTTGGTTATAGACGTCCAATACTGATAACTGACCCCTCATTTTAAAGTTTACAACAAGTGTAATATGGTTTCAATATTAACTCCATTTTTCAATTTTGCTACAACTTCGTGATTTTGCCATGACATGCCCCAAATGTACAAAATACGATAATGAAAACGGATATGTCACACTTCCATTTTTTAAAGTTGTTACATTCGCTAAAAAATAAATCAAATTTCTACCTACGAATTGTTGATGATTGTCACAAAATACTGAACAACTTTGGCAGACATTCAAGGTCAACTCAAACGTTACAAGAATTTATGACGTATCCGTTTTCGTATTTGGTGAAGTTGCCAAAACTCTTTAATATCAGTTCAAATAACATAAAAATGAGACCTTATGTGTAAAAACAGCCACCAAAGAAAACAAAATGGAAGTGGATTACTTCAGTAACTGCAGTAGAATAATTTCCACATGGTATCAGTTACTGCAGTAATCCTGAGGTATCATTTTTATTTGGTGACTGCATTGACACACAAGTCACATCTCAAAATGTTCCTTTCAGTAATTCTTTTACAGCTTCTGAACTAATACTATTGCAATTAAATTAAAAAAGTACTATTGCAATTGAAAAAACCCCCTCCCACGACCCAGTCAGTCTTTGTGTTCCACACCCGCTTCCTCTCCACTTTAAAATGAATCTGCGCCAGTGATGCCAATTGAGAGAGCATTGGAGGCAATCATTGGTGAACTTAGTTCAAACACTAGAATGGTGGAGGAGACAAGCAAAATATTTTATTTAAAGCCTAATTAAATAAGAAAGTAAAATATTTACTGAATGAATCATCCACACTATTGGTTTTTCTGATAGACCCTTGAGTCGTATTATTATTCGCCAGGTCACTGTTTCTTTTTTCCATGCTTGACGTCCAACCAGGAGGAGGCGGAATAACACCTGTTTTCCCTTCCAATAATGGGATCGATTTATCCCAATTTGGTGGGGTCACAGCGACTGTGGGTGTCGTCTGTATTCCTGAATCTTTCCTATTTGCTAATGTGTTGGTAGACGATTCACCATCTCCGCTGCGTCTACGAACACCGCCACTAGTAACCACCATCGCACTGTAATCATAACTGTGTCTACGCGCCATTGCATTATGATAACTCGGTGTACGTTTAGTAGCCGTGCCTTCACCTCGTATCTTAACATGTGTATGCTTGCTTGAACCCTCCAACCTACGCACTAGGCTACCGTTAGTCTGTAAATTACCGTTACGCACATCTTGTTTTCGTTTAGAATGTTTTGTAGACTGGAAATCATTCGCTTGTTTGACATTTGCTGTAGATTGTGAAATGTTTGATGGTTTGTCGCCCTCATCAATAAATTTAACTTTTGGAGGAGAATCGTCCAACTGCTTGATACTAATCAGACGGACATTACCGACAGCGTTTTCATAACCTATTTTCAATTCAGTATTTGACTGGTCGCCAACTGTTATTGACTTTGTGTGGCCATCACCTGTTTTCACCACAAATTTTGATTGGTTGTCACCTGTTTTTGTCTTTGTTTTTGTGTGGTCGCCACCCATTTTCAACACAGTTCTTGATTGGTCGCCACCTGTTTTTGACATTTTATTTGTGTGATCCCCACCACCTGTATTCAACTCTGTTTTTGACTGTTTGCCACCTATCTTTGTATTGTCATCACAATTTCCCTCTGTCTCCACTTGGCCATCACCTATTCTTGGGCTTGTCTCTGACTTGTCCGTTTCTTCTGCGCAGTTTGTTGTTTCATGCGCATCTTGTCGAATGAGTTGTGGTGATTGTTGTCCTATTTGCTTGTTCTCCATCTCTTCTTTTACGACTGAGGATGACGGTGGTCGAAGTTCAGGATTCCCTGTTAAACAATAAAATGATTTAATGATTTCAATTCAATTCAATTTATTCCACATTCATATAATAAGACATTAATTTGACAATTCGTGGAAAAGGAAGTGCCACCGCAAACAGTAAATGTTTTTAAATGTGGATCCATGGAGAACTCAAAATATAAAAAAGTAATGATTATATATTATATACCATAATGATAACGATTGGCCGTTCCGTGACAAAACAACGCAACTTGCAAATTCCACTTTTCGAGTAAATACAGGTTAAAGTTTACTTGTTTGCCTATTTTTAACGCAATGACGTATGTGCCTCAAATTTCGCATGACAAAATGTATATATGAAAAATACTTTTACTAAAAAAATAATTAAAAATAATGAATATTCAATCATGAACTAAATGTTTTTACCTGTTTCTATGGTGATAGAAGGTAGTGCACTACTCAGTGCTTGTAGTTGACTGTAGAATGCTGTGTTTGTTACTTGTTTACTCAACTGCAGTACAAAGCCATCAGAGGGCAGTGTTAAGGGCGGGTGATTGTTAAAACCCTCATGGATTTCACCTGCAAAAATAAAATTAAGAATTTAAAATGTTTATATCTGTCCAAAAGTAAATATCTGAATATAGCTATACTTTGCTTTCTCAGTCAGTTGGTCAGTTAGTCCTCATGGTATCATTGTATTGGTAGATTGCTGGGGAATACCCTTTGAAAAAAATAACTATGTTAACATGGTACATAATGGTAGTGACAAGGTAGATATAGGTAGTTAACAGGTATAACTCTATAAAAACTACCATATTAAGGGATACTGTCCTACCAAGGATATGGCCAGCAATGCTCAAAAAGTACATAGGAAAATACAGCCACTATTTAGAATCACATTAACTGACACCATAACAAACAAGAAATTAATTACTGACCTTAAGTTTATAACATCAACAGACAACATAATTATATACTACCTTACTAGGTAGTTCTGTGGTTCTAGGTAGATCTCCCTAGTAAGTTAACATCGTAGACCTTCTGTACCTAGTCAGAGAGTGTTATATTTCTCAAAGGATAACACTAGATTATTGCAGTAACTGCAGTAGATTTAATTACAATAGATTACTAGGTACATTTAGTTCTCTGTGTTTCTAGGTAGATCTCCCTAGGAATTTAACATGGTAGATCTACCTAGGTCAGAGGGTGTTATTTTTTTCAATGGCTATGGTGAGTCTTGTGGCCAAGTGGTTACAGCAGGAAATCATGAACCGTAGCAAAACAACTGCACACATTCGAGCCCACTCCCGCCTTCTTGTGGTAATGGAACAAGTCTTCTTGAATAAGGACTCTAAACCAATGGCCCAGTGTATACAATGGCTCATGTGAACTTAAAAGATCTCAAAGGTATTCTAGTGTACTGGTCCATGTAGCTTCTGTTTCGGGTCTGGAGCAGATTGTCATTGAATGCCTCTAATATTCGAACCTCTCATCAACGGCAACCTCGCATAAGCGGACACTTTTCACGGACATTTTCAGGGTATCCCTTTACATGAAGTTCAACTACAATATAAAGTAATTTATTTTAACTTGCAGCATGAATTTTATTTATGTCATTTCTCTGTGATTGAGCAGGTGATAGTTAATGGTTGTATCCGACAACATGTTAGAAGTAAACTGACATATACACAAAAGAGTTTAAAAGTTTCAACTATGTGAACAGGAAGCTTGCCGACAACTGGACAGATGTACAAAACTATAATTGCATTTTAGCCTGAGGAATTGTTCATGATTGAGAAGGAAGTTACTGCTTTGTGAATTTCAGTGCTGATAATGTAAATCATCAGAATTGAAATACACATAGCTGCAATAATACTATTTCTACATACCCTTTGAAAAAAAAATAACACCCTCTGAAGATAGATCTACCATGTTAAATTACTAGGGAGATCTACCTAGCACCATAGAGAACTATCTAGTAAGGTATTCTAAATAATGGCTGTATTTTCCTATGTATACTTGTAGAGCATTGCTGACTATATCCTTGGTAGTATCCCTTGA